>JAXCGZ010000066.1:137500-145000 GCA_037179515.1 Halocaridina rubra | reverse complement strand
TTCCTTACATCCTGCAAACAAGTTTTCTTACGAAGCTTCAAACTATGACCTCTAGTTCTAGAGCCAGCCATATCAAAATATCGATCCCTATCCACTCTATCATAACCATGAAGGAATTTAAAGACTGTCACCATATCCCCCCTCACTCTTCTAGCTTCCAGTGATGGTAAGTCTAATTCCCTCAACCTCTCATCATAACTGAGATTGCGTATTTCTGGCACCAGTTTCGTGGCATGTCTTTGAACTTTTTCAAGCTTAGCTATGTGCTTTTTCAAGTGCGGATTCCAAAAGGGGGCTGCATATTCCAGTTTTGGCCTCACATAGGTTACATAAATATTTCTGAACATTTCCTTGTCCATGTGCCTGAAGGCTACCCTTACATTTGATAAGAATGCATATGCTGCCCTTACTATGCCATTTATATGTATTTCTGGAGACAAATCTGCCAGTATGTTTACTCCTAGATCTCTCTCATTTTCTGTCTCTTGAAGTTGTACTCCAGCCACCGAGTAGTCAAGCTTGGGCCTTCTTGCACTTGTACCCATTCTCATTACCTTACATTTTGAAGTATTGAATTTCATTAGCCACTTTTCTGACCACTCATGCAGATTATTTAGATCCTCCTGAAGTTCTGTACCATTGTTCTCGTTTTTTACTTTCTTCACAATCTTTGCATCATCTGTGTGTGTGTGTGTGTGTGTGTGTGTGTGTGTGTGTGTGTGTGTGTGTGTGTGTGTGTGTGTGTGAGTGTGTGTGCGTGAATTGAAAAAAAGGGAATCTCTGGACAACTATTATAGGGAAATGGCATCAAAGAAGACTGCAAAATTTTGCAGTCCTCTCTGATGCCATTTCCTTACACATACAAACACACACACACACACACACACACACACACACACACACACACACACACACACACACAACACACACACACACACACACACACACACACACACATCCGCACTTGAAAAAGCACATAGCTAAGCTTGAAAAAGTTCAAAGACATGCCACGAAACTGGTGCCAGAAATATGCAATCTCGGTTATGATGAGAGGCTGAGGGAATTAGACTTGCCATCACTCGAAGCTAGAAGAGTAAGGGGGGATATGGTGACAGTCTTTAAATTCCTTCATGGTTATGATAGAGTGGATAGGGATCGATATTTCGATATGGCTGGCTCTAGAACTAGAGGTCATAGTTTGAAGCTTCGTAAGAAAACTTGTTTGCAGGATGTAAGGAAATACTTTTTCAGTGTAAGAGTAGTTGATAATTGGAATTCGCTAAGCGAGGAGGTAGTTAATGGTATCTCAATCCATAGTTTTAAGGACAGGTACGATAAGTATCACTAAGTCTAAAAATGGAACCGATCAGGAGACGGGAAGATACGAGCTTTGGGCTCTTTCCCGTAAACACAATTAGGTAATCACAATTAGGTAATCACACACACACACGCACACATATATATATATATATATATATATATATATATATATATATATATATATATATATATATATATATATATATATATATATATATATATATATATATATATATATATATATATATTATATATATATATATATATATTGCATTTCAAATTCATTCCAGAGGATTTCATGGACACACTAGCTTATACAGTTAATATTTTTCCAGATATATGTTATATTTTGCCATCATTTCATATATCTATATGAAGATTTCACTGACATATAAATTATTCCGTCCATATTTTATCACTTCGAACTTTTTTTTTTTTTTTACGTTTTATGGGTCACTGTTAATCCTTATTATGAGGGTGGACGCAGACAGAGTGTGACTGGGGTTCGATCGTATTTCAGCTATATAAAAATAATTACATATAAGATATTTATATTATTTAGTAATTTAGTAGTCACCGTGGCTCAAGAGGTAGCGTCCGCGACTTTGAGGCGTCAGGTCGAAGGTTCGCGCCCAGTCACGGTCTGAGGTTAGCAAGGGCATGCACTCAGGGTAGCAATTACATCTGCCAAAGCAAGGCCTTCGCATGAAGGCAACCGTCCTTGCCCTTGGCAGAAAAGGGAGTCCATGACGTAAAACCGGAACGAATATTAGTCAGTAATTTCAAGGCAGATGAATTCGACACCTGTCCCAAGTTCGGATCAATTGAGAGAGTTGGTGTCAAAAAAGGCTTCCCGACAGTAAACAACTTAGCCATAATCAACACTCTTCATCAAAAGGCTAGTGAAATAAAAGCGACTCATATATGAACATGTGAAAAAAAGGTAACAGAGAAAACATGAAAGAGACCGTAATACGGTAGCTCGATGGATCTGGTCTTGGCTCCCTTTTTAGAGGTTCGGAGTTCGATTCTCCAAAGGTAGCTTAACATGTCTTCGACAGAATCTCTCGGGGGAAAAGAAGGAGTGGATAATGGCATCTATGAGATGGTGAGGAACCCAAATCAACCCAGAATACTTGGATCAGTATTAATTAGGTCATTATTATTATTATTATTATTATTATTATTATTATTATTATTATTATTATTATTATTATTATTATCATTATCATTATTATTATTATTATTATTATTATTATTATTATTATTATTATTATTATTATTATTATTATTATTATTATTATTATTATTATTATTATTGTTGTTGTTGTTGTTGTTGTTTCAACGACGTCATTTTTTCAAGATACACAATGATATAATTTTTTCTGATTTATGTCTCTCTCTCTATCCTTTGACAATGACTGACTACCTGTTATTATTCTATTCATATATCTATCTATCTATTTACCCATCAATCAATTCATCGTCTCCTTCATTCAGAAAGCATAACAATAACGAAAATATATAAATAAAAACCATATAAACTGAATCGTCAATCGATAAATAAAAAAATGAATAAATAATCAAACATATTAGATATAGCACACCCGCACCCACCCACCCACCCACCCACACACACCACACACACACACACACACACACACACACACACACACACACAC
Source organism: Halocaridina rubra (assembly GCA_037179515.1). Lineage (NCBI taxonomy): Eukaryota > Metazoa > Arthropoda > Malacostraca > Decapoda > Atyidae > Halocaridina > Halocaridina rubra. The sequence continues at coordinate 141,998 of JAXCGZ010000066.1, read as the reverse complement.
ACACCATACACACACACACACACATACACACATATACTTACACACACACACACATGCATATATATATATATATATATATATATATATATATATATATATATATATATATATATATATATATATATATAACATATTAATCTATAATAAACAAATGTCTAAACAAACAGAACAAATACAACAGAAAAATGTAGCAGAGTTGCAATATAAAAGAAACACAATTTTATTTAGCAATATTTGACGTAAGCTCCGAGAAAATTGACGTTGTGTTGACTCGTCTGACAATTCAATACTACTTCAGAAAAGACGGAGGAGGGGGTTAATGGGGGGAGGGGAGACGAGGGACAAGAAAACAAACAAGATAGGCAGAGGAGAAGGACAGGATGGTTGAAGGAGTATTTGTGCTAACAACAACAACAACAAAAACAAGAACGTCAATAATAATAATAATAATAATAATAATAATAATAATAATAATAATAATAATAATAATATTATTATTATTATTATTATTATTATTATTATTATTATTATTATTATTATTATTATTATTATTATTATTACTGCTTGACTCTTTACTGACTTACAAAGTTAGTCAGAAACGCCAAGAAAGTTTTGGGGAAGCAAGAGATGACCCAAAATCATGGACGAGCTGACGAGAATACATTACAAAGTTCTTTTGTCCTGGGCCTATATTGGATTACTCTTCTAATTGGCTTCCTGGCTTCTTCATGCCGGCATTGGTAGCAGCTCGTACAAGCTTAGAACATATTTTTATGTTACAAATACATAGATTATAACACTATCGGAGGATAAATGACTGTGTATAGTAGCCATTTTTATTTTTAAAATTATATGACGGGGATGTAGAGGTACGGATGAATGGACTAATTCGTATCTCCGATATGGCTTGCATGAGAAGCGGCCTGTTCTGGACCAACTATTCCAGGATTCAGTGTTATGTTCAAACAACGTTGTGCATTGCTTAACGTATTAATAGACTATGTAATATCTCCCTAAAATCAAGAATAACTTTGCAAGAGTACAGCATTTTTTTTAATGAAATTAGCGGTTATGGATATTGCCTAAATCGAAGTGCATGCTTCGGGAAATTTGTACGCATTGAGTCTGTTGAGTTGACGGGGGCAGCCAGTTCTACGGCTGCTACTACCTGCTCCCTCTAATAGCAAAATGCCTCTGGCCAAAGGCTATGGTGCACATAATCTTTGGGAGTTGAACTTGTGAACTTCTGGATGGCAGCCAAAAATATCTATATTTTTCCACGAAAAATGTTAAAATGTAATTCCCCCTTGGACTTCCAATATTTTTGTTGAGTTACCAGAGAAAAAAAAATACATTTCTTTTAGTCTGACAGAATTCAAAAATTCGTTGGGGCGCCGATGCAAAAGCACAGCATTTCTATTGAGTGACCAAAGAGCAGATGTGCCTAATATTACCAAAGCGACACACACACACACACACACAAGAGAGAGAGAGAGAGGTTTTTCACCTTATCACCACCTTATCACCAAGATGCCTGGTAGACACTACTGTCTGTCAGCTGGCACTCCTCTTAGAAACCCTCTCCAGTCTTCTCGCCGGGGACTGGGGGCCATTTCTCTTTGGTGTGCCATGCATAGCTTGAGCATAGAGGTTTTACATCAGTGGGTTGCTAGCCCTATCCTGATAACCCTCCTCATTTATCCGGGCTTGGGACCGGCATTGGTTGCCCAATGGCTGGAGGTTTTTATGGTTCCAAAAATGCTCTTTAATAGGACTAACATTACACATAAAAAAAAATATATTTTAATATCAAAATATCCCAATCTACTGCGAAAATAAAAATAAAATCACTAAATATTATTGCAGATGATGTAAACCATATCATCATTTATAACAGACTAATTTCACTAGATTCCACACACGCCAGAAGGTATGATATCCACATATCACTTTTGCATTTTATTTCATATGAGAATTGCATGACAACGATATTTACTCTTACCAAAGTGTAAGTTCTTGAAGAAATTGTTCCATCTTTGACCCCACACATATGGTGTACTCACTATGCATGCTGAATGACAAATTTATTTACTGCAGGGGTAATGCCACTACCCTCTCCAAATATATATATATATATATATATATATATATATATATATATATATATATATATATATATATATATATATATATATATATATATATATATATATATATATATATATATATATATATATATATATATATATATATATATATATATATATATATATATATATATATATATATGTGTGTGTGTGTGTGTGTGTGTATTTGTGTGTGTGTGTGTGTGTTTTTTTTTTTATGCCATTGAATAAAATATGGGCCACTTGAAATTTTTTCCTTTTTTTGGGGGGGGGATCCAACCCAAATTTTAATAAATTGCCTCTTGATGACTGAATATATTTGGGACCTCATCATTTGCGCTTATCAATTCAAATGACGGCGAGAGAGAGAGAGAGAGAGAGAGAGGGGGGGGGGGGGCGTAATGACCCAACAAACTGACGAGTAATTGAATATATGCAAATAATATTACTCAAAAAACTAGTCTATCTCTTTCAAAAGCGAGGCAAAACTGGCAACTCAAAATGTCGCTGATTTTATCAGAGCATTCCATATAACTCCGAATTTCACATATATGGAATGGTAATTATCAGATTCTCCCAGCTGTCTATGACGTCAAAAGACCCCTCCCCCTCCTTTCCACCATCCCAAAAAAATGTGTTAAAAGAGGAAAAATACATGAATATATACATAAATAAAGAAGGTAGCAACAGTCCTATATAATTGGAAAATACAGGTTGACCTGAAAGTTTCGCCCGATTTTCCTGAAAATGTCATCAGTTTCCAAAAATGCTAGGCCTATTTTCCATAGTCAACCGATTTTTTTTTCAATAGCTGTAGATTTTTTAATATATGGAAACAACGTGGAAAATCGGGGGAAACTTTCTGGAAAAGACATACACGCTCAGAAAAATCAAGCGTAAATGGATGGTAAATCGGGCGAAATATTTTGAAAAAATCGGATGACACTTTCTGTACACTCAGTGTAATTAATGCGTTGATAACTGGCGCATACCTAGGAGGTCCTGAGTTCGCAATTTTTTCTCTCTCACTTTCGCCAGAAATTTATGACTGAAAAAGAAATTAGTGCTAGCCATTTCTGATTAGCCAATTAAACAAAAGCAACAACAACAGAATGAGAACAAATAATAATAATAATAATAATAATAATAATAATAATAATAATAATAATAATAATAATAATAATAATAATAATAATAATAATAGAAGAAGAAGTTGAAGAAAAAGAAGAAGAAGAAGAAGCAAAATACTATTCGGTCTTTATTTTGCCGTATGCATTCTGAGTCAGGACATCAGAGAGGGAAAACGTACAAACATCTTGCTTCTCCAAACTTTAGTAAACAAAAACAAAAAAAAACTAATTTGCTTTTGTTTGGTAGTTTTAAATATTCCTCAAGATGATTATAGAAAGAACGTCTCTCTTCTTGATCAACTTAATTGTATTTGTAAGTATTTTATGTTTTTATCTGCATATTTACTACGTTTACATAGGATTCTATACCACAGATATATGTATACAGTAGCTTTAAATCATTTATATTTATCATATTAGGGACTACGGAGTTGAAATTAGAGATCCAAACTTATGAAGAAAATCATTAATATAGTAATTTGAAATCGAAGCTCGAAGATTAGGGCTTATTGGTGTTTCATAAACACGACTAGACTATACAAGGAAATGAGTATTAAAACCGCAAAATTTAGAACTTAAATTTAATTCAATTTTTGTCAACTCATGCGCTCACGAACTAACATATAAGAATCAGAGTAACGCCTTTTTTCAAAATCAATATGTTAGTTTTTGTCTTTTTAATCGTTGCCTAGCGTTCAGCGTTAGGGTAGAGCAAATTTCTCTCTCTCTCTCTCTCTCTCTCTCTCTCTCTCTCTCTCTCTATATATATATATATATATATATATATATATATATATATATATATATATATATATATATATATATATATATATATATATATAAGCGTGTGTGTGTCCTTATATTGCTTTTGTCTATCTTCCATTTATCTCTAAGAACATATTGCCTCGCCTTGGCCTATGTCTCATTTATAAGCTCATTTAGTCTGTTCATCTCCTATTTGACTATCTTCCATTTTATCAATATCTATCATATATCTTAATAAATGTATTGAATTTCCTTTAAATAATTAAATTATATATATATATATATATATATATATATATATATATATATATATATATATATATAGCCATTGTTAATGTCTGCACTTATCTTTCTCATGGCTTCCTAGTTCTATAATCAACTAGGCTTACTTAATCTCCGGCTGTCTACCAGTTCATACATACGTAAGTACGTTTATACATACACATACAAGCATACATTCATACATATATATACATG
>JAXCGZ010000066.1:130000-135000 GCA_037179515.1 Halocaridina rubra | reverse complement strand
GTGCGTAATTAGCAAATATACATAGATAAATATTATTTTATTTAACTCTGAGTTTAACAATCCATTGCCATTGATTGTATTATCCCGGAATTGTGGCTGGAATTGTCGGTATTTTATGAGGTATTTCCATTTATTTATGATATGCAAATTTAGAGGTCGATATCATTTATTTTTGGGATTTGACATAATACACCTCTTGCTTTCTCATTGATTTTTCATATATTAACTTTATGAGCTATCTGTCTAAAGGCTAGCTATCTATCTATATATCTATTTACCTATCTATATATCTATCTACCTGGTTATTTATCAGTTTGTGTGTACTGTATATGTGTACATGTATTTTTATGATTCTCTCTCTCTCTCTCTCTCTCTCTCTCTCTCTCTCTCTCTCTCTCTCTCTCTCTCTCTCTCTCTCTCTCTCTCTCTCTCTCTCTCTCTCTCTCTCTCTCTCTCTCTCTCTCTCTCTCTCTACGGGTACGTATACGTATTCGCGTGTTTTATTTACAATTTTCCAATTTATGTGATAAAAAGTTAATATATTATTTCCATTAATATATAATAATAATTATAAGAAGAGAAAAATATTTATTATTATTATTATTATTATTATTATTATTATTATTATTATTATTATGTTACAGGTTTTTGGCCTCACGGAAGTAATTCTAGCATCATACATCATATCCGATGACAGCATCTACGCAGAAGCTTTGAAGGCGGGAGTCTTTATGCTGCCAATGATAGACCTATTTGTTGGTCTATTCTTCCTCATCATAGGCCTACTGGGAACCTGTGGGGCCTTACAGTTGAACAGGAAACTTTTGCATTCTGTAAGTAAAGTTTGTTCTCAAGTAGTCACCGTGGCTTAGGCGGTAGCGTCCGCGACTCTGAGGCGTCAGGTCGAGGGTTCGCGCCCCGTCACGGTCTGAGGTTAGCAAGGGCATGCACTCAGGGTAAGGATTACATCTGCCAAGACAGGTCCTTTGCAATAAGGCAACCGTCCTAGCCCCTGGTAGAAAAGGGAGTGCGTGACGTAAAACCGGAACAAAAAAGTGAGTGTTGTTCAAGTAGTAACACATGAAGGACTTTCAGTCTATGGATATAGGCATATAGCTCACATGTCTGTTGTGCGCACTAGTGTATATCACATATATCTCTTAATTTTGTGTGTGTGTAAAGGGTGAATTTTAATGACTGTCTGTGTAGGTGTATAAATAGCGAGGTTTGACTGACTGTGTTTGTTAATATATAAATTATGAGCTATAAATGACAGGATTTTTTTTTTAATGATAGCACAGTATGCCATCCGAATCATGTTTTAACAATTACACCAAATTTATTCCATATTACTGATTCTAACATTGGCAGTACATATTTAACCTATTTTTAAATAATCACACATTTATTTATTTGATTATATATTTATTTATGTCTTTACTTACATTACGTATCACTTGCATTGTCAATTTGTATAATAAACAGTTTTGATGTTATTAATTTTCTTATATATGTATTATGCTTGTAAATTGGCCACATGTCTTATTCAGTTTTGAATAGTGCAACTTTGGACATATGTGCTCAGAAAATATGAATTAGAAAATTACAATATATTCACCCTTAAAAATATATTGCAACAGCTGAACAATTTTTACAAAGCATTAAAATTCTCATAGGTACAGTTTAAGTTCAGTTTTCTGGGTATGATTTAGAGTATAACAATAGGTTCTATTCAAAGTACATAGGTACAGTTATAAGACGGTCTTGAATATACGCGAATTTTTAATAACGCATTGAATTGGGGAACTAGTGGATAGCGTAAAAAGAGTGACAAACCTACATTAATAGTTTCTTCATCAATGATTTATTTTAACTATTTATTAATCTGTTTACAGTTTGCTTTCATTGTCATACTGCTGTTGATCACAGAAGTTATCCTGAGTTCTATTATCATTACTTATACCTATCATTACGAGGACCGCATCATAACTAGTTTTGACTACGTCTTCTCACTCTACGGTATGCAGTACAGAAACAAACTGACGAGCATCATCGATTCTCTTCAGCACAGAGAGGTACTGAGAGTTTTATTCTCTGAGTATTGTCAAAAGAGGTTAATTATTTTATCTATAAATGAGTTATTTATATCATTAGATTTGTAGAACTGACATAATTACTAAAAACAAGAGCTTGTGAGGGTTCTGTTCCATAATGAGTTCCACATATTTAACAGTGAACATCACGGACTGAGGTTAGCAAAGGCATGCACTCAGGGTAACAATTGCATCTGCCAAAACAAGTCCTTCGCAAGAAGGCAACCGTCCTAGCCCTTAGTAGAAAAGGGAGTTCGTGACGTAAAACCGAATCCATATTCAGTCTGGCGACATGACAGGGTAAATTTTCACATGAAAGTCATCATATTTTTCTTCATCTACGCCTTTCTCATAATCATATGGGGTTTCTGTTTGTCACTAGCCACTTGGAGACTAGTATTGGCTTTTGTTCGAAGTTTTATGGCGGCAGACAATTCTTAACACTAACTCACCATTGATCCGGGTTTGGGACAGGTATCAATTTAAGTTGACATGCTCTCCCAGTGACTGGATTACTTCATATTTATTTATCCTAGAAATAGGTATAGTTTTATACCAGTTGTTTTATTGTGATTTCAAAGAATATATATATATATATATATATATATATATATATATATATATATATATATATATATATATATATATATATATATATATATAGTGTGTGTGTGTGTGTGTGTGTGTGTGTGTAATCCAAGTTTGCATAACAATTGCACTATAAAAAGGTCATTAATGATAATAATGGCAATATGATTTATTTATATTCACAGTTACAGTGTTGTGGCGTCAGAAACTACACGGATTGGGCCAACTACACTTTTGGTGAGCTATTCCCCAACAGCGTTCCCGACGGGTGCTGCCGTCCGTTCCTCCTGCGTAAGAATTGTGGTATCAATGTCCTTGAAAAGGAGTACTTCGAAAAGATGATTTTCCTCGATGGATGCTACGAGGCTATTATGAAGACTATTACGGATCATGGCACTCGCCTTGGCATCGTCACTTTCGTTCTGGCTTTTATGCAGGTATTGTCTTAATGACATGCACTCAGTGCATGCAAACGAGAGCCTACACACACATACATGCATATTACTAATGCTTAGAACTGTATAAAGACAAGTATATTGTTCAGGTTTTACGTCACGGACTCCCTTTTCAACCAAGGGCTAGGACGGTTGCCTTCTTGCGAAGGACTTGTTTTGGCAGATGTAATCGTTACCCTGAGTGCATGCCCTTGCTAACCTCAGATCGTGACGGGGCGCGAACCCTCGACCTGACGCCTCAGAGTCGCGGATGCTACCTTTTGAGCCACGGTGACTACTATAAAGACAAGTATATATACACACCAAACATATACAAACATTTAAACACAAACGCATATGTATATATATTAGTATTTCAGAGAATTGTATATATACACGCATATGCACACCAAACATACGTATACATATGCATACTTGGGTAAGCAAACATATAATTACTTAAGTAAGCACATTACCATATATTAAAACATGAATTATTTTTGCCCAGACCGGGACTTGAACCTGGGACCTATAATTACTATGTTATCACATTGTAATGTGCTTATTTGATTAATGTTGGTCCCGAATGAGATTTGGAGATGAATTAAATGAGAAAACGAAGCCACGAGTGAGGTTGGGATAAACTAATACGAACAGAGTGGCATTCAGATAGAATGCGTTCATCCCTAGTACCGCAGAATCAAGTTGTAAGGTGTGTTACCCTTTTAAGACCTTCTTTGGTGTAGTTGGTAGCACCTTGGCATAGTATTTATATGTCCCAAGTTCAAGTCTCGGTCGGGTTAAATTCCTGAGAAGTTTACAAGTTAATGATTATATGCTAATGTTATTGAAAATTACACACCCATTCATATTTGTATATTAGTACTGTTTCTGGTATGCGCAGAGATATGTATGTGTACACACACACACACACACACATATATATATATATATATATATATATATATATATATATATATATATATATATGTGTGTGTGTGTGTGTGTGTGTATGTGTTTGTGCGTGATGTGTGTGACATAAACTCCTGCAGAAATGATAGAGATCCATGTACTTGGCGCAGTCAAATAAAAAAAAAAAGGGGGGGGGGCATTCAGGGAGTCAGGGTTTGCCACTCTCTGTTCCCATTATCCTTTTTAGTCGCCTCCTGCGAAACGGAGTGAATACGAGTGTAGCATTTTTTTATTTCCTTCATAAGGGAATATATCTATAGACAAAAGCATTACCCCCCCCTTCTTATTTTGGGGTTGGCTGAGTCAAAGTACAAACCCTGACTCTTTATGGGAGAAAAATACAAAGGAGGGAATTTCCAGTTTTCTCGCTCCGCCCCGTTTAGTCAATTTTTATGATACTCGGAGATCACGGAGGTGGTATTCCTGCTCCTCCCCTTACAGAATTCATTATTTATACCATGTTTGAGAACTTGAGATCACATCCCACCCCAACCTTAACAAATAAATATATGCAAAAGAGCTTTGTATTTTGTTCGTAACGTGGTAAATATATCCACGTGGTTTCACTACATATTGGAAGAGGAGACTAAAGAGGATTGGGAATGGAGGAACTGGCAATTCACCCTGTTGAAGTTTTACTACTTTTTCAAATTTGTTACAGCTGTGCCTACTGCTTGTTTTCTCGGAGGATTTCCTCGGCTATTTTAATTTTTTTCTTAATTAATATTGTATTAGCTTCTGTTAAATGTGTGCTTTGGCTAGGCCATCCCCATTACAAGGGGGATTACGGCCATTTCATATATATATATATATATATATATATATATATATATATATATATATATATATATATATATATATATATATCTCCATCCATATACCAAAGCCATATTCCCCCTTATAAGGAGGGTGG
>JAXCGZ010000066.1:122500-125000 GCA_037179515.1 Halocaridina rubra | reverse complement strand
CTGCCTTTGTCCGTTCTTAAGACAAGCTGAAGTGATAAGTGAATTAACAAATTCTTTGATAATCTGGTCTAAGGTTCCCTAAGTAACTTAAAAAGAATGTCAATCATAAAGAGGAACCTTGACGAGGTACTCCCTCAATCAAAAAGAGGCAGAATATTATGAATATTTATTTAATGTATATTCTATTTATTTCCTACATAATAGTTTATCTTTTTATATCTTTATCTATATGTTCATTATTCTATTAAACATGCAGTGCTTGCTTTGCCCTCCTAATATGATTTACGTGTAATTAATATATAACATATTTTACTATGATTACCTTTATTGTAACAGGAGCTTAATATCAACTCAAAGAGAAGTGTTACCAGAGTGACAAGCTATATATAAAGAATATACTAATTTGATGAGCTAAAGGATTCTTGTGGAATTAAACAAAAATATTTTTTTTTTTTTTTTGCATTTTTTTATAATTTTGCTTTTCTTGGGAGAGAGTTTAGACAGTGAGAGAATATTGGAGAAGATTGGGGGGGGGGGGAGGCTAAGCGCGTCCCAGATGCGAAGCTTCCAGTGTAAAGAAAAAAAAATATATAATGAAAATTTGTTGTCAAAAATTTCCGTTAAAATGTGTAACCAGCTAATCCTCTTTGTGATACATGTCTTGCAAGAAAGACAAATTATATATATATATATATATATATATATATATATATATATATATATATATATATATATATATATATATATATATATATATATATATATATATATATATATATATATATATATATATATATATATATATATATATATATATATATTTGTGAGCGTGACACCAGGCAGGGGAAAAAGTAGCCCTCACCTGGTCTGGGCACGAAGAAAAATAGAGACAGACATGAAAAGCGTTGTGCCTTGTCAAATATGAGGGGATAATATGAGATATGTAACGAATATCCAAGAATATTCGGTGCTGATGTAGGCATGAAAAAGAACCGTAACTGAAGGAAGACTTAGCATCGAACTGTCCTGGAAAGTCCAATTTAAGTCCAAAAGACCATATAAACATATATATACAATTACGTATATATATATATATATATATATATATATATATATATATATATATATATATATATATATATATATATATATATATATATATATATATATATATATATATATATATATATATATATATATTATATATATATATATATATATATATATATATATATATATATATATATATATATATATATATAATTTATAAATATAGATATTATTTATTGTGGTGAAAAGGAGAAAAGTGTGAGAGAGAGAGAGAGAGAGAGAGAGAGAGAGAGAGAGAGAGAGAGAGAGAGAGAGAGAGAGAGAGGATGTATATGTAAAAGGGCCTCGTGATCTCTTATCGATTCTCAATATAAAAATGAAGTCTGTATTCTAACAATAGAACTTTCGGTAACTTTTCCCATGAAGCTCTAATGGCACACAGATCTTCACACACAAAAATGGCTGAAAATATTACATTGACTGTTTTGGAAGATGATATCTTGAGTTGTTTTTCAGTATCAAACTTTCGTTAGGCTAAAAATTAAAGACTAGATAGATAAGTAATAAGTAAATAAATAAATAATTGAATAAACAAAAAATAGGTAAATGTCAGCGGAAAATATGAACGCAGCTTAGGCTATGTTGATCCAGTTATGATGCATTTATTGGAGATTTTTTTTTCGTTGTATCTAATAGTTCAAAACCAAACAAAATAATAATTCATATGAATTACAAATTTTAATTTATAATATACCTACGTAGGCCTTGATTAGCAATATGGATTTAATATTATTTGACTTATAAATTACATTATAGGCCGCGTATTGCAGTTTAAAGTACTCACTAAATCTTATTATGCCTCCTTCACAGTATTATGATGGCTATATAAATTGTTTATTTATTCTCTCATAAGACCCTATCACACAGGCATATTTTTTAGGCAACACTGCGACAGGTGAAAGCAATCTATACCAGCCGTATAGATCAAGACAGATGACCGTCAAGCGATAGCATATAACAACACCTAGAGATGATGAGCTGAACGCAGAGGATGGATGGAATTCATCGCGTAAATTTAGCCGTTGGATTATAATAATAATAATAATAATAATAATAATAATAATAATAATAATAATAATAATAATAATAATAATATCTATTATTGTTATTTTCACTGGTGTCTTGGTAAAAAAAAATTATATATATATATATATATATATATATATATATATATATATATATATATATATATATATATATATATATATATATATATATATATATATATATATATATATATAACTGAAAAGAGAACCAACACCCAATCAAAACACCGCCTCTTTCATGACGTCATCCAAGCATCCCTTTCCACTAAAACCCAAACAAGAACGGATGATGTTATTTTTTTTCTACGTGTTTTAAGATTTTTTCTGGAGATAAGCAAACGCGG
>JAXCGZ010000066.1:115000-117500 GCA_037179515.1 Halocaridina rubra | reverse complement strand
TGGGGCCTGACGATATATCCCCAAAAGTGCTTAAGAAATGTACTGCACCCTTATCTGCAGCACTATGCACCATAATTGAGAAGTAGCTGGAATCTGGAAAAATTTTAAGATTCTGGAAACAAGTATACGAGGTCTCTATCTTCAAAGAGGGAAGGAGATACACAGCTCTTAACGATGTGTCTATATCGTTAACTAACATAAGTTTGCAAAGTTAGGAAAAAATACAAAGAAAATATATCTCTTCACTTGGAGTCCTTCAACTTTTGTCACTGAGACAACATGGTTTTATTGAAGGCAGGACTACGCTCACAAACTTACTAGAATTTCATGATGGGATAAGCCCTACAAGAGAGAGAGGAGTGAGAAGACTGTATATTCTTGAATTATCAGGAGGTTATTGATACATTCCCACATGGGAGATTTAATAAGAAGCTTCAAGTAATGGCAAGAATAGGTGGAAATGTCTGGGAGAGGAAAAAATATTATGGAAGGAAGGGAGCAAAGGGATTGAGTAAGACATGCAATGTCTGACTGGAGTGAGATTAGCATTGGGGCTCTACATGGATTAGTATTGGAGCCACTTCTGTTCAGTAAATATGTCAGTAACGTGCCGAAGTCTGTAAGTGCATTTTGATATATGTTTGCAGATGACGGAAATAATTGCAAAGACCTCCAGGAAGACCTAAATAGTCTACATGAGTGGTCAGAAAGTGTCTAATGAGAATCAGTGTTTCAAAATTTAAAGTAATGAGGATGGTCAAGTTTGCAAGAAAGCCCAAGTGTGGGTTTTCAATAGCAGGAATAAAACTTCTTGAATCTTTGAACGAAAGAGATCCAGGGGTAACTGTATTGGCAGATTTATCACCGAAAATGCATATAAATGGGACAGTAAAGACAGCATATGCCTTCTTATCAAACCTGAGGGTGGCTGTCATGCATATGTACGAGAGTACAAGGAGTTGTTCAGAAATATTTGTCGTGACTTATGTGAGGCAAGAGCTTGAATATACAGCGCCCTTCTAGAATCTGCTCTTGAAAAGCTAATTGACTTGGAGAAAGTTCAAAAACATGCTACGAAACTGGTGACAGAGACCCGTAATTTCATTTATGAGGATAGGCTTAGGGAGTTAGTCTTACCATCACTCGCAGCTAGAAGGAAGAGAGGGATATGGTGACTTATTTACATCCCTTCACGGTTTTGACAGCGTGGATAGGGAGGAGTCATATTTTGTTGTGGATGGTTCTAGAAATAGTGGTCACAATTTGAGGCTTTGCAAGAGTATTCTTAGCAGGATGTAAAGGAAGCACTTTTTATTAGTGTAAAAACCGTTGATAATTGGAATTTGCTAAGTGAGAAAACAGTACATGAGAAATGCATTCTCAGTTTAAACCGACCTCCAGACGGAGAGTTTGGAGCATAGGGCTCTTTCCCGTGGGCACAATTACGTCAATACACATATTTTTCACACACTACACAAACACGCGTCTCTAATGTCTTCCACCATCACGCCCCACCCTCTCTTACTACACTTACATAATGAACAGCCTACCTTTGTTTAGACTTTATTCTGCATATAACATCAAATATGCAAATGGGTATTCTGTTCTGTCTATACGACACAATCCTCACCACCGGATTGCAGATTAACTGAACAAAAACCACTGAAAAACTGGATATAAACGTAGAGAACATTTTTCCTCCATCTATCGCATGAGGTTAAAACTAGCATATGAAGGCTGGCAGGAGCGGTCCATTACGGAAAACAGGGGATGGATAGTACTGTTAGTAGTCGTTAAAAAAACCCTCATTGTTAAGATAGTTCACTGCCACTTATTTAACATTATTGCTTTCATGATAATAAGTAATATTACAGACTATTATGGAAAACTGTTTACGCACAAGTGGAATATAAGAGAAAATAATGAGTGTCTTGTAAGCGTCTTCCCCCATCAAACACTGACTTGGCAACTACTATCAATCTCTTTTAAAGTATTTAAATTTTAACTAATTTCAAATATATGAACCTCAAATAGTATATTAGACTAACGATTCTTATTCTAACCAAATATTAGTGTACATTTAAAAATGTAGTAATTTACTCAAAGTATTAAAAAAAAAAATTACTATAAACTAATAAGAGAGCAATCTTCTTAACGACCACTTAAGCTTAAAAGTACTTCTCCTGTTAGGGTTCTTTATACCACTATAAATCACACTAATTTTTAGGTGATTTATCCCAAATTTTCAAATTTTTTATCAAGGATACATTATTGGATATAAAGTCACGTTATAAATTCGTTACCCAGTTGAGTTCAATTTAGGGATAATTACTTTATATTAGGACAGTTAAGTCAATATAGGATAAATTGCCTCTACACGGTTATTATTTATTTAGATTCTTATTTATTTTCTATTTATTGCATGATTTTTTACTTTACTAATTTAATTATTCATTATATATATTATATATATATATATACATATATATATATATATATA
>JAXCGZ010000066.1:90000-112500 GCA_037179515.1 Halocaridina rubra | reverse complement strand
GATTTCCAGTTTTCTTACTGACCGTTTTATATCTGTAGTTGTTGATGGCGCGACATCTAGCCCTTTCTCTGTTACCAGTGGTGTTCCACAGGGCTCTGTTCTTTCACCTACTCTGTTCCTTCTCGTCATCAATGATCTTTTACAATCCCCATCTTCCTCTCTTCTTCATGCCTTTGCTGATGATTCTACCCTTCACTTTTCCTCTGCCTTTTCTTCACAATCTTCATCTGTTGCTCGTAATCAATCTCGTATCACCCTTTCTTCTACTCTTAACTCTGATTTGCAGAGAGTATCTGAGTGGGGCACTCAGAACTTAGTTAAATTCAATGCCTCCAAGACACAGTTTCTGGCTATCTCTTTAGCTTCTTCTCCTCCTGATAACCCTATTCTCTTCAAAACTAATGAAATTTACCCTCTTAACTCTATCAACATATTAGGAAGCCATATAGCCTCTAACTTGTCTTGGAGGAATCATATAATCCAAATTTCTAAATCTTCATCCAAAAAATTGGGGGTTTTGTTTCCTTTTGGTCATTACTTTTCCTCTTTGCAGTTACTAAAAATTTAAGAGATCTTGTCCGTCCCTGCTTAGAATACTGCTCACACATCTGGGGTGCTTCTTCCTTTACTTATCTTCTTGATAGGGTTGAATCTAAGGCAGTCAGGCTCATTAATTATCCTTCTCTTACTTCTAATCTAGATTCTCTCTCTTCGCCGTATGGTATCTTCCCTTTCGCTTTTCTATCGCTACTACTTCCATCGCTGCTCAGATGAGTTGGCGAGTTGCATCCCTCCTCCACTGCCGAGGCCGCGTAACATTCGCCAAGCAGCCTCATCTCTCAGGTACTGTGTGGAGACTTGTAGATTGCGGATTGGTCGGTACAATGACTGCTTCTTCCCATCTACCTCCAGACTCTGGAACTCTCTTCCTCCTTCTGTCTTTCCTAATTCTTATGACCTTTCATCCTTCAAAAAGCAGATCTATCGTCATCTCAGAGCCTAGTCCTCCATATCTCTGGGTCCTCTGTACTTTGACTGTTTTTTTTTCTGTCTATCGTTTTCGTTTGTGTGACATTACCTCGTCTCTGCCTTGTCCTTAACCTTTTTCTTTTCCTTCGTCTTGGTATTTTCTCGTGCCCGGACCTTTATTGATGAGGGCAGTTTCTGCCTGTCCAGGTGTCACTCATATAAAAAAAGATATATATATATATATATATATATATATATATATATATATATATATCTTGAGTACCTACATAAATTCTTAAAGGCGAACGCACACACACACATACACAAGCATACAGTTGTAGTTCCTCAGTAAGGTTTCACGTATAAAAGGACAAAACTTTTTACTTACACTCTTAAAATCCACTTGATAAATAATGCACGCTCATATACTGGGTGACACGAACACCAGCAAATATACAGGTAATGGAGAAGCAAGTTAATAAAAATATATACCTCTAGAGAGAATAATACATCACAGGTATATGCAAACACAAAAATATACACACGCATACAGACACATACACACACACGGTATTATTTCTTTGATAAAGATAAATTGCCTATGAATATTGTGATGGAGATATGTAGGATAATATTAGAAAATGTCTGTGGATATTCGTGTAGGCTAAAGGTTTTTTATTATTATTATTATCATATTTATTATTTTTATTATTACTATTATTATTATTATTATTACTATCATTATTATTACTATTATTATTATTATTATCATTATTATTATTAGCAATAGTAGTAATAGTAGTGATGATAATAATAGTAATTAAAGCTACTACTACTCCTCCTCCTACTACTGCTACTACTACTACTTTCAATATTATTATTAGTAACAATAGTTGTAGGTTTAATTTTGAAAATATAGTTTCATTAATTACTGAGTATTAATGATATTTACTTTATTAATAGTAATGGTGGTAGTAGTAGTAGTAGTCACTGTAGTACTATCTAGACTTTGAGTATGTAATTTGGAAGCAGCAAGATTAAATAAGGTATATGTTAAAGTTTAATAAATAAAAAGTAGTGCATGCACTCAGGGTAATGATTGCATCTGCCAAAACAAGTCCTTCGCAAGAAGGCAACCTTCCTATACCTTGGTAGAAAAGGGAGTCCGTGACGTAAAACCGGAACAAGTGCTAATAACTGTAGTAGTGTTTGCATAATAATATAAGTAGCAGCAATAGTAGTAACAGTAGTTGTATCGCAATAAAAGGAGTGGTAAGGGTAGTAGTAGTAGCAGTAGTAGAAGGGGTAACTCTTCCTCGTTACTTCAAGCAAGCCGGAAAAGGTCGCTCACATCATGCAATGCTGGTGATGGCTTCGAATAGTAAAGTGGCAGCAGTAGCAATAGTAGTAGTAGCAGCAGAAGTAGTAGGAGTAGTAGTAGCAACTCTGCTACATATTGCCTTCTGTGTGATAGATTTCAGTAGTAGTAGCAGTAGCAACTCTTGCATCAAACATCTTGCAGTGCGTGTGTGATGGCTTCAACCCAGGTTAATTGAGATGTTGCATCTCAAAGCAATTCAAATGTTGCCCTGGGATTGTTGCTTTGATTACTCTTCGTGATTGCTTAACAAATGTTGAACCACACCTGATTGCTCCCAAGGGAAATAATACTATACAAATGAGAATGATGTAAGAGAGAGAGAGAGAGAGAGAGAGAGAGAGAGAGAGAGAGAGAGAGAGAGAGAGAGAGAGAGAGAGAGAGAGAGAGAGAATATATTTTTTATCTGTTGAAGATTTCCCAATCTTTAGGTCGAGGTATTACCTCTTTGATCTCACCCATATAATCATTACTCTTTAATGTCAACGTGATTTAGGAAACCTCTGAACAGAATTATAGGGAACTATCTATTATGTTTTCAGTAGCAAACTTATTTAGTCTTGGGATTACCTCGCACTGGCCCTGCGTTATATTTAATCTCTAAACTTCAAGGGGACTAAGAGACCCTTATTAAATACCGGATCAGAATTCATCTAAGTTAGTTATAATAGAGAGAGAGAGAGAGAGAGAGAGAGAGAGAGAGAGAGAGAGAGAGAGAGAGAGAGAGAGAGAGTTCAGTATATTATCTTGACTGTAGAGTGTTTTCCATCTATACTGGAATAGGTAACACCTCGCTGCCACTCTTACAATATCTACTCTTTGATCCCAGAGCGACTTCGGGAATTCAGAGTAAAGTTTTAGAGAAATTATTTATCGGTCTTCAATAACAGGCCTAGACTGGTCCTCTTAGAGAAAGAGAGAGAGAGAGAGAGAAAGAAAGAGAGAGAGAGAGAGAGAGAGAGAGAGAGAGAGAGAGAGAGAGAGAGAGAGAGAGAGAGAGAGAGAGAGAGAGAGAGAGAGAGAGAATCTTACTAACAAATATTTTTCATCCATATTGAAATGGGGATTACCTCCTTAAGGCACTCAAATTAAAAAGTTTTATAGAACTCATCCCTGGATCGTACCTGCTGCTTTGAGATAAACTGTTAAAGCGAGAGGCAGACAGACTGACAGATAGATAGATAGATAGTTAGTGAAAATTACAACTTTGCCAATTCAAAAGTTAAAATGTAATAAACATCTTTTTCTTTTACTGTTTTGTCTCCAACATCTTCAGAAAGACTTTGGTGTTACGTTGTTCGTCCATCACATTTACACTGTCTGTCGTTTTTTAGTGACAGTATTTAAGCTTAGACAATACACTCTATATGTTCATTTAAACTACTTCGAGTAATTATGTTCACTAATATAAGTTACTTTCCAATTGATATAATAACTTAATTTCTTACCGTTTTACCAAAGTTAATAATAATATATCTTAGTGAAAGAAAATTTTTCATTATAAAACAATATTATACTAAATTATTTTCGGCTTTATAGCTTAGGAATTTCAAAGAATTTGTTTTAAATAATCCTCTAAAACACCGATTCCTTGTTATAAAGTAAAATATTCAGTATTTTGCTTTAAATCGTCCATGTTCTACAACTGTGGCAAAGTAAGAGAGAACGAGCAACAACATCCACACCAGACGGAAGTTGGTGTGGCACTGATGATCGTGGGAACTCGAAGGCCCCTAAGTCCAGTCCACTTGTGACGTCACTCAATATGTCTCAATAGCTTACCTTTGGTGCTCACTGGGCTTGTACAGAGGTTTCCTAAGGTTGCTCCTGGGATTAAATCGTACTTCATCAGTGTCATTAATTGTAGGATTCCTGCATTTCATAATAAATCCTTTTCAATTCTTATGGGATTGAAACAGGCTGGAGCTGGGGGATTAAGACTGATACCCATCCAAACTTTCCACGATTTATTCAAGCCTACATTGGACGTTAGGATGGGCATCAACTCATAATCCCAAAACTCCAATTTGTCTGTGTCAATCCCATGCATGGGGATTATATGTGGCACGTAAAATAGTGCACACAACATACTTTATTCAGTAATACCTTCTCATTTATTGAAGAATCCTAGAGATGTTATTACCATGTAGTTTTTACAATGTTAATATCATTTGCGATGAATAATAATACGAAGATATATTACATACGTAATCTTTTTTTTAACAAAAATAACATTGTGTAATAAACAGGTATGATACATATAAACATAACAGCATAAGAATAACAGAATACTCTGGAAATATAATTGAAACACTTAGGCCCGATTTCTTAAACAGTGTAAACCTAGGATACCATACTGTTAGTTAGCTAGACACAAATGGATTTCATAAACGCGTCTGACGCGGTTCTGCGTATGGCTAGGATCCCTCATGCGGGATCCTAGCCATACACAGAACCGCGTTAGATGCGTTTATGAAATCCATTTGTGTGTGTCTAGCTAACTAACAATATGGTATCCTAGGTTTACACTGTTTAAGAAATCGGACCTTAAAAGATAAAATAACAACATTTACATTTCGCTCTCATACTCATATTTATTTCCTAATCTATGTTGTATTGCATTTTAGCTAAAAACAGATCTAATTTTGACTTAACCTAATCTATGTTAAAATGTCAACACATAAATCTTGTTAGATATTTTACTATATACATAAAGCTTCTGTGGCACCCAAAGTATAAATTAGAATTATTTAGATTTTCTTATTTTTAATTTTGTCTCGTAAGTTGAAAGAATCCATTTGTATGTTTTGCTAACTGTGGGTGTGTTGTTGGAGAAAAATTTCTCTCTCTTGGGTTTTGAGTATTATACCAATAATACTGAGGAAGAGTTGTAGCTGTGGAGCTTGTTTTGGTTGTTGAAATAGCTGTTGTTTTGGATGTAGAGGGCGCAGCTGTTCTAGTTGTTCTGTCGTTTACCACGTACTCATTAGAAATATCGTCAAGTTTTTTGTAAAGATAGGACACAACGCTGGGACTCAAAAGATAATCATCTTCAAGCCATTCCTCTAAGCGTTCAGGTCTGTTAGCCCTTGGGTCAGCTGCTATGCCATCTCTGTTGACAGGATCCCATACCCAACGTTCCTTGGTTCCTGAACCTATCCCTGTGGATATTCTTCTCTCTGGTTCCATATAACTTGGATTGTCATTGCTTTGATCACTGTACAATGAAGTTCCTTGTCTGATATCAGACCGAGAAGGTCTTGTTGTTAATGATAGACGACTACCGCTGTTCCAGATCCACTTGTTGGATTGCTTTAGGCCTTGAGAATTGCTCGAAGGAGCTCTTGTATTTTGAAACTGTGGAATACTAGGGTTGAACCCCAATAACTTTGAGTCCAGTTGAACTGATGGTCTAAATCCTTGTTTCTGGGTATTATTGGTAGTTAATTTTGGTCTTTGTGCAGCTGGTGTAACTGAAAATGGTTGTACAACAGGTACATAAACTGTCGTTGTGGTCGTTTCAGTATATCTCCCAATAGCTGGTGTTGGAGCAAATTGCAAAGGAGGTTCAGGTCTCACTATGTCTGTCGACCCAACAATGACATCTGGAAGACCTGGAGTGAGTCTGTTATTTACCTTATTACTGTCAACCCTACCCGGAATTTTCAGTTGTGATTTTCCTATGGTAGTACCAGTATTGCCTTGAAACTTAACATTAGTCTCTGGAAGTGTGTAGTCAAAATCTATATTTTCTCGACCACCCGTATCATCAGAGAATAGATAATCATTTTCTCTAAGGATTATGCTGGATGTGACAACGTGGGGGGGTAGCGTTATATCATCTTTTAAATTTAAAGGAACTGTTTCCAGAGAGTCAAGCTTAACTGGGCTCTCTAGCAATATAATAGGCTCCTTGGAACTGAATATGTCTGATTCTGGGCCCAAGACTTCAGGAATTGAAGGGATATTTAATGGTCTATTTGTATTTGGTTTTATGCCTTCTATACCTACATTCCTGATGGTATTTCCATTTATTATAGGGTTGAATTGTAAAGGACGGTCTGCATTCAAGTCATTTCCAGTGTTCACCTCTGGGGATTCACTAAAGAAGCCAGCAAAGTTACCAAGGAAATTATTGTTTGTCGTTACAGGTTTTGGTACATCTATATCCCCTGTGTATTGCACGTTATTTCCATTGTCCGATATTATCAGAATCTGGTCCTCTGGGATTTGTGTATTAGTATTAAAAGAGTCTTCCAAATTTTCTCTCATATCTGATACTAATTCTCCAGTTGCAGATAGCTTGTTTTCTGAATTTGAGAGATTGGAGTTATTGGCCCTTGCTAAGGGTGTGATGTCATATATCTGAATACCCGTTAAATTGAGGTCCACAGTTAGTCCACTCACTTTTGATAAATCTAAGTTATCTGGGATGCCTAGGTCGCCAAAGGGAAATTCATGTAAATTATTTACAATTGATTTATTTGTTTCTGCTGATAGTGACGTATTTTCTCTGCTGAAATTCTCCTCAATTGATTGTGAGTTTATGAATGAATTAGCTTCTCTGGCAATATTGTTATTGACAGTTGTTGTTTCACTAGTTGCGGAATCCTCAAAAATTACCAGTTTACTTTTGCTACTGCTTCCCAATACGTTTCTACCTGTGTTGCCATCAAATGGTGGGATAGTAACTACTTTATTATTAGGTTCTGTAGTGGCTTTTAGTGAAGATAGTTTACTGTTATCATCATTTGTAGTATTTGTACTATTTCCATTAGCCAAAGAGTTCAGAGGGACAATGCCAAGGTCTATTGTCACAATCCTGCTGTCTCGTGGAAGAGACTCATTAGGTAAAAATTCACTGGACTTGTTCCTGGCTTTCTGAATATCTCTTTCATCCTGTGAAGTACTGACACTGCTGATAATTTCATGAACATTAACTTCACTGTCTAATGAAGAAACAAGACCACTACCAAGAACAGGAGTTTTTAATACGACTTCAGGGAGTATGTTATTCATATCATTTGAAACAATGACTTCCGTATCTGAGATAATTTCATCTTTAAATTCTTGCTTATGATGAGCTTCTGAAGTTTGTGTACCATCGTTTGATGGTTTGTTTTCTCCTTTGGAAGAATTATCTACCATTGTAGGCCCTGAATGTATAGCCTTACTCTGACTGTTAGTAGGTTTGGTATTCAACGGGACACCTACACTCTGAAGTATTGCCAGATCTTCTCGATCTGGAATTTTTAAGTTCTCTTCAAGATCAATTACGTCATCATTAGATGTATCAGTTTCCTTAAAATTGTCGTTGGCATTATCCTCTAACTGAGCTGATACGTCATCATCATCATCACTACCAACTATATCAGAAAAGATATCTTCTGCTTCACGCAAAAGTATAGGTTCTTCATCTCCTATTGAATCAGTTGAGGTATTAGCTGTCAGAGTTTGCTCTGCATTAGCATTTTCCTTATGGAAACCGGGAGACAACTCAACTTTAATTTCATCTACTATGTTATCATTATCAAATGAATTTAGTATGTCTTCAACATCTTCAGGAATAATAGATCCGACACTCCTTTCGCTGCTGGCTATAGAAAAGGGGGTAGTCTGGACTAAAGGAATTCCTGGAACATCAAAAATTGGAAGCACAACAGATTCCTCTTTTTCATAACCAGAAGAATCGGAGGGGAAATTGTTACCAAATGATTGTAGACTCTCAGGTGAAATATCTGCATGACGTGTTTTCTCATTATTGATTTGAACAAGTGAAACATTTTCTTCAGTGATTATTTGATTTAAAACTTGTATTTCCTTATCAGAATCTGTGAATGTTGGATCTGAGTTTGGCCCATCAGTATCATCTGAAGTATTCTGAATTTTCCATTGGGTAATGGAAGAGGCTAAGTCATTTGATGATGATATTTTGTCATAGCTTTCTCGTACATTTAGATCAGGAGCACTACCAAAATTATTGTCAGTTTCTATGTCGCTATCATAATCAAAATTATCACTTGAGCTCTCAATATTTTCATTACTTAAATCATAAGCATCTCTGTTGTTTGGAGCATTTGTTTCATGTTGATTTTCATGAAGGGCAATAAACTTACTAGAATATTTATTTGTTGGAGAACCATTTCTGATGGGAATGTCAGTAACATGTCCCTCCTGATCACCAAGCCCATGGAATGTTGATTCTGTTACCAAAGAAGTGTCTGGAACTCCTCCAAATTGGTTTCCATTTAACCATCCTATGCCATATGGAACAGTTGTGGGATATGGTAAATATGAGTATCCTACAGGTATTGATGGTGGGCCATATGAATATTGAGGGTATTGTGTATGGTAAAAATATTCAGGTCCTTGAAAACTTCTAGAATCAGTTGCAATAAAATAAGGATTTTGATACTGGTTGTACTCATAGGTATAGTTAGTGGAGTTATGGTTTTCTGCATCATAATTAACTTGTGGTATTGATTGAGGTGCAGGAACATATCTCTCATGGTAATCAGTTGCAGGATTACCACGCTTTTCTTCTTGTGAAAGGAATGGTGTACTGGAAGTTTCATTTGTGTTTATCAAGTCATCTCCAGTTTTGTTTATTTGTACAGAATCTAAATCATATTCTTCTTTTGACAATCGAAGTCCATAGTCTCCTGAATATGGAACATACCAGTTCTTGCTATCATCCTCATATGAGAAATCTAGTGGCGGCACTTCTGAAGTGATATCTTGATGATTAGGAACTTTTCTTTTTCTTAGCTGACCCTCTGAATCATCTTGAAGGGCTCTTATAGCAAATTCTGGTGGGACAGTATTAGGAACTCCTCTGCGAGTTGTACTGTGAACTTTGGCATCCGAGAAAAGTGCTGAAGCTTCAACACTGTAGTCTTCATAAGCATCGTCTACAAAATCATTTAGATCACTACCTTCCCTTGCTAATCCATTGTCTGGTTTTGATGTGGGGAAAACCCTTTGGAAGAATGGTGACGACGTTGGCTGAGGAATGATGACTATAAATTCCCCATCTTTAGGATACACAGAACTCTTGTTGGAGAGGAGTATGATGAATTCTCCATTATACTCCTCTGTCGTGTTGCTCAGCTTCATTTCCTTATTGAAATGTTTTTGAATTTCACCAGTATTTAGTGTTTTTCTCTCCTCTGATAGACCAGCATTTATGCTTTTTGACTCTGGTAGTGGGGATGTAGGTGTTGAAGTTTGTAATGCTTTAGTCATCATGGCCTGTAACGATGAAATAAGATTGGGTGAATTTCCTGTCGAGGTAAATCCTTGGTCTGCATGTTGTGAATTTTTTTCTTTTGGAGTCCCACTTCCTCGAAAGTTTTCCTGTGCTGCAATAAAGTTTCTAATTATAATTGGTATGTCTGATGCATCTGAAGTTTTCAAGGCCATTAGTTGCTTTAGTGGATTCATGTTTGCCTTCGACATCGGAAGACTTGGTTTTGTTGTATTTTCTGAAGAATCACCATTCTCTTCATATACAAAATATGAAGACTCTGAAGAATTTCTTATTGCATCCTCTAGATTTTTGAATATGCTTATTGAACTCAGTGATGGCGAATTTAAAATAGACCCATTTGAAAAGGCATTGTTATTTGCTAATGACTGCAAGTTCTGTAGTATTTCATCATCTACAACTATTCCAGAACCAAATGCAACTTGTTGGTTCTGTTTTGGAAATTGAGAAATGGGTGTGTTTGTTGATATGCTCTCTGGAATGCCAAAGAAATTCTTTAGATCAGGATCTGATATTGTATTTATGATTTTATTACCATTATTTGTCTTTGCATTGGAAAGCAGATTGTCAATACTCCTGGGTGAGACAGGAATGTTAATGTCCCCTGAAATGTTGCGTGAAAAGTTATTCTGTTTCCCATTTTCACTTTCATTTTCATTCCCAGAAAATGGTTTTTCAAGCTGAACATCTTGAGAGCTGGAAAGTAATGTGCCTGACTTTGGTAAAACATTGATTGTGGTAAGTGTATCAGGTATGTTTTCTCTGGCTAATGTATTGTTGGCTGTTACTTCGATAACTGATGCCTCTGTTGTAGTAAAAATGCTCCCCAGAGGAAATCCATTGTTGCTCACAACCTGGCTAATATTCTGCCCAAGTTTAGTTAATGTATTTGGAGTTGTCATTAATGAAGGTGACTGTTGTTCCTCAACAAGAACGGCCGTTCGATCTGTTACACCACCCACAAGGACAATAGGTCTCTCTTCAATAAGAGAGACAGGAGTCTTGAAACTAATACCTTGGGATCTTGAAGGACTTCCTTTACCAGCAGCATTAGCCTGATGTTTAGTAGAAGCTGTACTGCTGTTATGGTGTTTCTCATTAAAAGCGGTTAACGATTTTTGGTCATGAATTTGCTTTTTATCATTTAATAGCTCACCTAGTGGAATTTGGACAGCAGGTAAAAGAGTTATTGGGCTCCTGGTTGGTGGTAATGGGATATTTACTCTATTTGTTGGTAAATGGGTGCTCGGCAGCCGAGTAGTTGGTACCTGACTAACTTGTTTATGGCCAATAGAAATTACAGTGGGATCGGCATTTCTAAGAGATGGTGGAGTAACTACAGTAAGTCCTGTGCTAGCTGTTGCTGGACTAATAGCTTGTGGCTTTATATTTAGAACAGATTCTTCAGTAAACCTGATTCTTGGAGTGGTAGGAAAACTGCTTGAGGTTATTTGAGAAGGGAATGCCTTATTTTGAGGAAGTGGAACTCCAAAGTGATTATTAAAGGGACTTTGTTGGAATTGTAAATTTTGCCCTCTTGTGGCTTCCAAAGGAATTCCAAATTGAGTTTCTGTTGTGTTTTGAATGCCAATCAGATCTTGTGATAAAAACAGGGAGTCTTCATTCTCATCAGACTCTTGTGATGAAGATGATGTAGAAAACTGATTTACGTTTTGTGAGAGAATTAGTGGCACTCCACTTTGATCTGATGGTTTCCCAATGGGTCTATTTGCAAAGCTCAAAGGAAATTCGTTTTCTCTCTGTAATGGAAATGCTGGAATGCCAAATGGGTTTTGTGGAGGAATAAATGGTACGCCACTGAATCCATGTAAACCTTGGTTATTTCTTATGGGATTTGTTGGAGAGTTTGACAATCTTCCATTGAGCAGCTCGGCAATATTTAGGGTAATTCCTGGAGGCAGAATGTTTCCATTTTGCACTTGTGGATGGTTTACAGGTCCTGTATTCTGTAACTGTGAAAGATCTGCTGGATTAAGCTTTTGCCTTTGAGGAAATGCACTTGGGAACCCGTTTAGCGCCTGTGGCAAATGTAAAGGAATTCCTCCTTGTGTTAGAGGTGGTGGTAACAGCTCTTCATTGGGTGGTGGACGTGCCAGCTGAGCATTAACATAATCATCATAGTCATAATCGTAAATATAATCAGGGACATGAAATCCCTGTGCTTGAGCTCTGTAAAGTGCATCAAGGTATTCAAACAAAGCTGGGTCATAATAGTCAGGAAATTGCAAATTGTCGGCTACTTGCTGCGGCTGCAAAAGAGTCTGTTGAAACTGATGAGCACCATGCAGATTTTGCTGAAGTGGAACACCAGTTGGCAAGGTAGTGTTTTGAGATAATTGTAGCTGGTCTTCATTAATTTCTCTTTGGCTGTGATCTGTATTTTGCAAGCTTTCTTGAAGAATGAATGGAAAATCCTGATTATCAGTAACAGTTCCATCTGTCAAATGAGGTTCTGAAGGAGATGAAATCTTACTTTGAGTGATATTGCTATTGCTGTCATTTGTAGGATCTGAGTGTGTATCTAAGAGAGAGTAATAAGGCAGTCTTAATCCTTCATATAGTTCTGAATTAATATCAAGCAATGGAGAATGAGATACTTGAGACTGTTGTGGGTCTTGTTCTAGTTTGGTTGCAGAAGTATCCCTTTCACTCTCTTCAAACTGGAAAAGCTCATCAGATCTAGCTGCTGTTGCTAAAACCGAACCTACGGTTTGTTGCACTGGATATTCCACAGTGACTGCTGAATTCAAATGGCTTAGAAGGGAACCTGTATTAGTTTTTGAATCATTTTTAAGCCTATTCAGATCATTATTGCTTTCCTCTGGTATGAATGCTAAATGTCTGAATTCAGTGTTTGGATATTTTTCTCCATGTATTGGTTTGGACAAGTCCTGCTCTATAATTATACCCTCTTGTAAATCTGGATATGACAGTGTTGTCTGGTTACCATGAAATATGCTATCCTCTTGTGAATCTTTTGGTTTATTTATATTGTTTACTTGTTGTTCATATCTTGGAGGAAATTTCTGTAGGACTTCTCTGGGTGAATTATATCTTATATTTAATGAAGCATCTCCTACGTCACTCTTTATATGGTGTGCCTGTGCTGAGGCTTTGATTCCAAATAATGCTGTAGCATCAGAGGATGTATTATTCTGCTCATTAATCACTTCAATTTGTCCATGATCATATGACTCTGTTGATAAATTAGGCTTCAAGTTAGTGTCTGGATAATCATCATCCGTTCTGTAAGGAGCTCTTTGTCTTTGCCTCTTTAAAGTCACTCTTTTCCTTCCCTTCAGTCTCGGTTTGGGTCGTTGAGGGATAAATGGCTCTGGCCTTCTTGGTGGACCGTATATGTTGTCAGGGAGTAGAAAAGGTATATTATCATGAAGTCCTGGGGCTGGCATTGGAATAAAAGGTATGTATGGATCAAGAGAGAGATTTGGTATTGGATACACGTGTCTTTTGTCATGAAATGATTCCTGGGAACTGGGTATATGTTTTGCTGATTCCACGGCTGGAATAGTAGTATTGCTTATTTCATTCAATGGAGTACTTATTGGGTTTGCAGTATTTGTTGCTTGTTCTCTGTTCATACGCTGTTATAAACTCTGCTTCATATGAATTGGTACTTGAGAATACAGTTGGCGTAACACTGTATACTGGTATATCAGCAACAGGAGCCGAACTATCTGCCTGATCACTCGGTAATGCGAGTTGATCATATGTAGTATTTATGTTGTATTCATCGCTTTCAGGATCGTATCTGGAGAAATCGCTCTCCAGTGAATTACGTAGGTCATCACTCAAAACAGCCACATCTAAACTGATTTGAGTAGGAGTGTTATCATCTATTAACCCTATCATGGTAAGGTCAAAATGTGTCACATTTCCTAGTGCTGATATTGTGCCATTTTCCAGAATGAAAGACACATTACTATCTGGCAGGGCATAAACAGGATTACTAATTGTCTCAATGGCTAACTGATCTATGGGAGATGAAGCGTCCATGTCCAAATCGTGGATGTCAGACAGCCCTTCCACTGATGACTCTTCTTTAATTACGTGATCTCCTGCGCAGACGGCTAAGAGTGTGAGTACCACAAGTCCCTCAGGAATCTTTGTAAATGCTAACATCGCCATCTGCAAAAGAGAGAAACTATTAGCATACGATATATCATAATCTTATTAGTTTAATTTTTCTTTTGTTAATTTGGAGTGATATCAAAATACTTTTCTCATTATGACAAAAGTTATGCTATTTAAACATGCCATCATATTCTGCTACAGCCATTAGGGCGGCCACAATTGCAACTAAAGAATTCAGGTTGCAGGACTTCAATTCTGCCTGTCCCTGTCCTCTTCCAAAGCTTATTCAAGGTAAGAATGGACTATTGCTTTTAGTAATTTTCTCCGACACGCTAGAATAGCAAGTGGAAATCTCTCTCTCTCTCTCTCTCTCTCTCTCTCTCTCTCTCTCTCTCTCTCTCTCTCTCTCTCTCTCTCTCTCTCTCTCTCTCTCTAGGAGACAGGGAATATGATTACTATCCTCCATCCTACATCACGAATAATATCCATTCGAATTTCTCCCTGTGACCCGGGAAAGAAGAGAATAGAACTTTCTCACCCACAACCAGGGATATCCCTTTTAGTTGCCTCCTACGACAGAGAGAGAAAAACACACGCAAACAACGAATTCTAATGTATTGTTCACCTGTGTTAGATATTCATATAGTCACTTAGCTATATAAAGGTGGAATTCTCTAAACAAACAGCCACGACTATTCTGTTATATAACACGTGGGGAATTCATGGTTAGAATTCTTCCTCTTCCACTGTAAAGAATAAATTTAATATAAGATAAATAAAATGGAAAAATTCAAATAATGATAATGATGATAACAATAACATAATAATGATAATGATGATAACAATAAAATAATAATGATAATGATGATAACAATAACATAATAATAATAATAATAATAATAATAATAATAATAATAATAATAATAATAATAATAATAATAATAATTATAAAATAATAATAATAATAAAAATAATAATAATAATAAGAAAAAAAAAAAAAAAATAATAATAATAATAATAATAATAATAATTATAAAATAATAATAATAAAAATAATAATAATAATAATAAGAAGAAGAAAAATAATAATAATAATAATAATAATGATAATAATAATAATAATAATAATAATAATAATAATGATAATAATAATAATAATAATAATAATAACAATAAGAAGAAGAAGACGAAGAAAAAGTAGAAGAAGAAGAAGATAAAAAAAAAGATGGAAAAAAAGACGAAGAAGAATACGAGAAATCACAATATTAACTGTTAAAAGCAATAATAAAAACAGTATTAATACCTGTAATATCCCTTTATATATGTTTTGTATATTCGTATATCTGTGTACGTTTCCGTACTACTTTCCATACCAATTACCCAAAAATTTATTGCCAGTGACAACGTAATACCTACATCATACTTACGACTAAGTACTTGCTTTTGTACCTGCCGTACATAAAACTAATGAGCATTACAGTTTCGACGGGAAATGCACAACAGCTGCTGATTATAACCGATGTTATGACGCAACTCTTGTGAAATATTGTCTTTCCAGTGGCTAAAGAAAGGAGAGAGAGAGAGAGAGAGAGAAAAAAAATTTATATGTATACTCGTATGTACACACACACACACACACACACACATATATATATATATATATATATATATATATATATATATATATATATATATATATATATATATATATATATTTATATATATATATGTGTGTGTGTGTGATTACCTAATTGTGATTACCTAATTGTGTTTACGGGAAAGAGCCCAAAGCTCGTATCTTCCCGTCTCCTGATCGGTTCCATTTTTAGACTTAGTGATACTTACCATACCTGTCCTTAAAACTATGGATTGAGGTAGCATTAACTACCTCCTCGCTTAGCGAATTCCAATTATCAACTACTCTTACACTGAAAAAGTATTTCCTTACATCCTGCAAACAAGTTTTCTTCCGAAGCTTCAAACTATGACCTCTAGTTCTAGAGCCAGCCATATCGAAATATCGATCCCTATCCACTCTATCATAACCATGAAGGAATTTAAAGACTGTCACCATATCCCCCCTTACTCTTCTAGCTTCGAGTGATGGCAAGTCTAATTCCCTCAGCCTCTCATCATAACCGAGATTGCGTATTTCTGGCACCAGTTTTGTGGCATGTCTTTGAACTTTTTCAAGCTTAGCTATGTGCTTTTTCAAGTGCGGATTCCAAAAGGGGGCTGCATATTCGAGTTTTGGCCTCACATAGGTTACATAAATATTTCTGAACATTTCCTTGTCCATGTGCCTGAAGGCTACCCTTACATTTGATAAGAATGCATATGCTGCCCTTACTACGCCATTTATATGTATTTCTGGAGACAAATCTGCCAATATGTTTACTCCTAGATCTCTCTCATTTTCTGTCTCCTGAAGTTGTACTCCAGCCACCGAGTAGTCAAGCTTGGGCCTTCTTGCACTTGTACCCATTCTCATTACCTTACATTTTGAGGTATTGAATTTCATTAGCCACTTTTCTGACCACTCATGCAGATTATTTAGATCCTCCTGAAGTTCTCTACCATTGTTCTCGTTTTTTACTTTCTTCACAATCTTTGCATCATCTGCAAACATATTCATGAATGAATTTACAGACTCTGGTAGGTCATTTACATATACAAGGAACAAAAGTGGCCCTAAAACTGAACCCTGTGGAACTCCACTACTAACTCTTCTCCATTCAGACACTGAGTGTCTTACTCTAACCCTCTGTTCCCTTCCTTCTAAGTAAGTTTTTATCCATTCCAAGACATTTCCACCTATTCTAGCCATTGATTGCAGCTTCCTAATAAGTCTCCCATGTGGAACAGTGTCAAACGCTTTCTGGAAGTCTAGGAATATGCAATCTGCCCAGCCCTCTCTTTCCTGTAAGATTTTGTGTATGTGTGTGTGTACGTATGCACATATGTGTATACACATATAGAACAGATATATAGATAAATAGACACCGTTTTCACGCTAACAGCATATCATTATTTATATTGAGCCACGGGGAACAACATAGCTTCACGTCAACACTAATTGGGGAAAGTTGAAAGGGGGGGGAAGTTCGTGAAATACAACATTAAGAGGAGTTGGGGTGTAAAATCCCCCAACACTTTATATATTTATTTAATTTATTGATGTATTACATACTCTCTTAATTCCGGATTACCTTACTTATGTCTTTCATTTACTTTATAGACTTTATATATGAACTCCAGGATTCTGCTCTCAGCAGATGACGTAATGACGCCCCACCCAGCCACTAGAGGCACCACTGCTGCAAAATTTTAAAGACCGATGGGACAGTGACAGAGTTTGTATTTATTAGTTTTGCTTTAAATATTTACTTGATATCATATCAGAGATTTTATATACATGAACTCCATGACTGCCCTGTCTGCCAGTAATTTCTTAACACAGTGGCATCTCTGCCATTAATTTCTTAACACAGTGGCATCTCTGCCATTAATTTCTTAACACAGTGGCATCTCTGCCATTAATTTCTTAACACAGTGGCATCTCTGCCATTAATTTCTTAAAACAGTGGCATCTCTGCCATTAATTTCTTAACACAGTGACACCCCTAATAGTCAAGTGGAGAATGACGTGTCATGTAGATCAGATTTATTTTTATGCAATTTTGTGTCCCAGTTAGTCCCCATTCGAATCAGAGTGGACTTAGACATGTTGGTGCTGGGGAATCAAGGTTGGACGCCCCTCGCTGTGCTCAAGCAAGGGGTTGTCATTTCCAGAGTCGGGAATTCTAAGCACTGCGCTACTGCTGATCAGATCTGATTATAACGAATTATAATAACCTGAAACAGTGTTATCACCTCATTTTCAAGACTAGGATAAAAGAGGCATTGGTTAAATTGCTGCTGCTTGTGTGATAACGCTGTTTCTAATCCAAATTTTTACACTGTGTCGGGATTCGAACCTGGGGCCTGTCGATCATGAATCTACACATGGACCTTAGTGCTTTGAGCCACAGAGGTCATAATACAGAGTGAACTGGCCAGAATTACACATAGTGCCACTGCACCTTTCTACATGTAATTCTCATCCCCAGTATTGACTGAGGTCAGGGAACAGAAATTTATGATTTAATTACACACTTGGAATGGTTTAAATACATGACTGTATTATAATGTCCTAATCTATAATCTTGGTATATAATGCAGAGGAAATTAACTGTGTGCGCTGGGCAATGCTGAGTAGGCAAATGTGTAAAACTTCTGAGTTGAAATGCATAAGTGCCTCAGTAAATCTGAAACTTCAATAGAATTTTTACGTAACTGTGTTATGACTACTCTATAGGCCCCCTCATACACTGGCCCCAAGTTCGAAACTCGAGAGTAGGAGGTAAACATTTTCCATGTAATTAAATACGTAACTGCATTCAATTGGTCTGATGTCACTGTATTTGAGGCGTTGGTAATACTAGTTTCCCTTCTGTGAAGTTGGCAATACTGCTTCCATATCTGAATCAGGATTTATACTGCTTCATAAGTAAGCAGTGGCTGCTTCTGTTTCTAATTCATTGTAAATACAGTGAATATATTTCTTCGTTTGTTTCTAAAACATTTGCAGTCCTGCATCATGAGGGGTTGGCAATGCTGATTTTGATTCATTGACAGTTTTTTTTTTTTTACGTGTCACAGGTAGTTCCCATTAATGGAGGTGAATACAGTCAGGTTGGCGCTGAAGGATTAAAGCTGATGGGATCGAACCCAAGCCTGTCAGGCTCGTCATTAGCAGAATCGCAAGCTTAACCACTGAGCTGCTAGCATAACTGTTTCGGGTTCTTGGATATTATTAGAACTACTTATGAAAATGTATTGGTAACTGTTTTTGTGGTATTAGTAACACTGATTCTGTGACAAGATATTCGTCTTCCACTTGTCAATAGAAAGTCATAATATAAATGACTTGATCTATCAATTATAACCTTAATCTCTTTCTGATATTTCTCTTACTTTTCTGACGGAGCTTATATATGTGTGTGTGTGTATATATTTATATATATATATATATATATAT
Organism: Halocaridina rubra; assembly: GCA_037179515.1. Classification (NCBI taxonomy): domain Eukaryota; kingdom Metazoa; phylum Arthropoda; class Malacostraca; order Decapoda; family Atyidae; genus Halocaridina; species Halocaridina rubra. The sequence continues at coordinate 93,693 of JAXCGZ010000066.1, read as the reverse complement.
ATATATATATATATATATATATATATATATATATATATATATATATATATATATATATATATATATATATATATATATACTTATTGGTTTTTATCTTTATTTAATCTTTGATATACTTATATATATATTCCATCATGACTTTGCCATGTCAAAACTTTATTTACTCTTATTATTAATTTGTTCGTTATATGAACCTGTTCGTTACCTGTCAGATGGTTCATATTTCACACCTGTCCCGTACCTGTCAGACGGAATTGAAATGTAATTCACTAAATTGTACCTAAAAATTTCCTAAGATAAAAATGGTATTTTTCTGTGACTATCTAAATACTCTTTAGACAAAATACTAATGATATTTATACAGATATCTATGATTCTTATTACTATATAGCTATGTAAACATTATGAAAACAAAATATAATACAAACTTTGTTGCCAGATAAATTAATTCTAGCTTGTTAACTTATCTGTCGTACTTTGAAGGTTTTGCATTAGAAATTAATTGGTAACGCTGTTCTTACAGTTATGCTTCTTTTAAGAACTTTTAATGTCTTAATAAATACATCAAAATATTCTTAAGACGAAGTTTTATTTACATATACTATATATCAAATATTATTTAGGATAAATGTTATGCTAACAGTTGCTAGAAAATTATTTTCCGTTTTATAAACAGGTTTGAAGGCATTTAGAATTTTGTATCAAATGGTTTGGTAACACTTCTCTTATAGCTAAGTTTTCTCTTAAGAACTCTATTCTTACCTTTGTATAGTCATAGACATTATTAAAGTAACACTTATCGATGACATGGTTGCCATAGCAACCAAATTAATTAAATGGAACGTGTTTAATTAGGGTTACCGTACATTCCTTCTATAGTATCTTTACCTTCTATGTATACAGGTCTTGTATGTATATATATGTATGTACATAAATATTTATTCATATATGTATGTGCGTAATTCTACCTGCATATATATATATATATATATATATATATATATATATATATATATATTATATATATATATATATATATATATATATGTGTGTGTGTGTGTGTGTGTGTGTGTGTGTGTGTGTGTGTGTGTGTGTGTGTGTGTAAAAATTCATATGTATGTATGTATGTATACATGCATGCATGTATGTATGTGCATACTAATTGTGCTTACAGGAAAGAGTCCTATGCTCGTAATTCGCCGTCTCTTGGTCGATTCCATTTTCATACTCAATGAAACTTATCATATTTGTCCTTAAGATTGCGAATGCAGTTAACATTAACTACTTCCTCTCTTAGTGAATTCCAGTCATCAACTATTCTTACACTAAATTACTTAAGAAACACCTCAGGCTCATTTCTGCAATCGACAAACTTTCAAATCATATTGCTTTTGTATATGAAGAGCTCCTGTCAAGAGCTGTCAGCAGCCTGTCTCGTACTGAAAAGATAGCTTGATATATCTCGAAATGGCTTTTTTTTCTGTCTTCTGTCCTTTTCGACAATTTTCCGTTTTTCCATTTTTTTGTTTTTTCGTACTGTTTTGTTATATTTTCCCTCTGTCATTTTAGACAGATGATAGAGGCGGGACGGGCTTCATTTACTGCTCTAGAATGATACAGCGATCCCTTTTGAATGTGGGAAAAGACGTCGAGAAAAAATTCAAACCGAGCTTTTATATTTACTGTACTCATTTATTCTGCTAAGTTAACAGGGGAACTTACTACAACACATGCGGGACTCTACATCAGTATAATACTTTCAAGAAATGATATGCGAAACACCTTGAAAAATCGAATATGGGACTTCCTGGGTCACTAAAACTGATCTCTCACTGCCAGTAGTTCATTGGTTCATGGCTTCAGTCGCCTCTTGCTGTATTACAACCGCAGGTCTTGTGGACTAAGGAAAGCTCAGAGTTAAGTCTTCCTTCAGATACGGTTCTTTTCCTATGGCTACATCTACACCCAATATTCTGGTGTATTTGTTACATATCTCTTACTATTCCCTTACATTTGACAAGTCACAACACTCCCCATCCCTGTTTCTCGTTCTGTTTCTTCCGATGAAGTCAATTTTCCTTACCCGTCCCGGTGTCACACTTTTTGAAGAAGAAGAAAAAATAAAACATGAATGGCTATGTCTGTTGATCTACTACTTGGTAACTAAGAACTGATCTCTGCTTATTTGAGTGACTAGATCTGTCTATCTATTGCTGGATTACTGAGAACTAACCTCTGTCTATGTGAGCACTATGTCTGCCTATCTATTACAGGGTAACGGGCCTGTCCTCTGTCTATCTGTGTTCATTATTCCTTTTCCTATTACTGTTGCTTATTTAAAGCATAGAATATAGGACTTTTTCTGTCTATCAAGACCAAGTACATATCTATTATCTCTGTCTAGCTGTTCTTCTGTCTCTTTCTATTGTTTATTTAAAGTATAAAATTTATGTAGAGTGTATGTCCGTTTTTCTCTGTGTTTGTCGTCTGTCAAGAACAAGTATATCTTAATTCCCCAGTTCTAACCTGTCTTTGTCAACCGTCATTCGAATGAGCTTTAATAGTGACGCATAAAGAAGCAAACAAGTAATACTATTACACCACCCAGAAAGTCGCTAATTCAACTCATTACGTGACTTGTACAGTTATCCCTCTACAGAACCACGTGGATGATTAAGAGGCAATGATAGTTGCGTCTCTCTTAGTGTGATTACCACTGTTAACTCATCTGGTTCATTGAGTGTGATGTTATATACAAATCTGACTTTAATCGGTATGAATGTATACCTGTTCCACGGCTCTCGTAGTATTCAGAGTTATTGATTTCGATCTATCTGTGAATGTGTTAGTATCTCTCTCTCTCTCTCTCTCTCTCTCTCTCTCTCTCTCTCTCTCTCTCTCTCTCTCTCTCTCTCTCTCTCTCTCTCTCTCTCTCTCTCTCTCAATGTACTTTGGAAATAAAGGTTTATTATTATTATTATTATTATTATTACTCTCTCTCTCTCTCTCCTGAAAATAATGATTTGTATTGAACACTCTCTTTTGATGATGACATTTTGTATTGAACTCTCTCTCTCTCTCTCTCTCTCTCTCTCTCTCTCTCTCTCTCTCTCTCTCTCTCTCTCTCTCTCTTCTCTCTCTCTCTCTCTCTCTCTCTCGACGATGAGTTTGAGATGTCATTACTTTCCCCCATATACATGTTAAATATATCTTTCCCATTTCTGGATTGGCTTCATTTGTTGTTGTTGCTGTTGTTGAAAAGGATGATGATGATGAATTTGTTGTTTTTGTTGTTGTTGATGATGAGCTTGTGGATGCAAGGGATTTTGTTTCTCTTTATAGATATAGTTGTTGCTGCGGGCCGCAGTATCTTAGTGGTCAAGCCCAGGAGTCGAGAAGTGACAAGCCTGCCTAACGCGAGTTCGATCCCGCCCGGGGAGCTAAGAAGGACATTCAGCCATAATCCTCCAGCTCCAACCTGTCTTTCTCCACCTCCATTCGATTTTGGACTAATTGTTACACTAATACGGTAATTGAGTCGTTATTATTTTTGCTGTTATTATTATCATCAATGTTATTGCTATTATTATTGGTTTTTTATTGTTGTTGTTATTGATAGAAAATATATAAAAAGCGTCAGACAGTTGAAAAACTGGCCAGGAGACGGGGAATCACGATACAAATATCTTTTTC
>JAXCGZ010000066.1:77500-85000 GCA_037179515.1 Halocaridina rubra | reverse complement strand
GATCGTACCCACTTTGGGACGATAGGAAGGACAGTCAGCCTTAATTCCCTAGCTACACTCTCTCTGTCCACCCCCATACAGGGGACTAATAGTGACATAAAATGAGAATTTAGTGGGTATAGCACCTGATTCCACCTAGGAGGTACTGAGTTCAGGTTCCTAGGGAGGTTCGTGTAGATTTCCTTTGCCAGAGCCCCATGAAAATAATAACGAGAGTAGTAATATTCCATGTGAACTCAGTGGGCAAAGTGATTATTTTTATTGTATTTCAATCTCTCTCTCTCTCTCTCTCTCTCTCTCTCTCTCTCTCTCTCTCTCTCTCTCTCTCTCTCTCTCTCTCTCTCTCTCTCTCTCTCTCTGCATGAATATTTTATATGTGTGTGTGGCTGTATGTGTGTATGTGTGGGTGTGTTGTCTCATATTGAGCACAATATAATTTTTCAACACTTTAAAAGTACCGATAGCGTCGCTTGAAGGAATGTACAGTCTCTTGAAGAGTTTTTATACCCTGCTGTACTTTCCTTAGAGCGTTTTGGGGTTTAGTTGCAAGAGAGAAAGTTTATTTTACTGATATTTTATCTTAGTTTCAGCATCTGAGCAGAGCTGAGGAATTGATTTCACTAATGCCTTTATCTTTTCACATGTTTTACAGGTATTGTCTTTTGATACTATTTATGCTTCTTAGATTCGTTTCAAACGCAACCCTGCAGGACAGGCCAATTGACAGGTAGTAACTGACTCCACTTACTGCCTCTTATATCCACAGTGTACACATTTAGTCTGTTAATAACACCGTATAAACTTTTTATTCGTGAGCGGAAATGTAGGACTTCGCATAGGAATTGACTCCATAACTTTCTCATTCTTTCCCTGTTTTGTGTGTTATTAAAGCTGTATCTAAGCTCCTGTTCATAAGCAGAGCTGTATGACAGGTCTGATTCCACATACGAGATTGGCTTCAACTGTTTCCTTTCATTTCCACAGGTGTTAGCAATTAAACTAACAAGCTGCAGAACTACACTTTTCTCTATTTTCATCTTTGCAAAGAGTTATTGATCGTTAAATTCATTTTGAGTATTTGAGGTAGAGATGATTATAACGCATTGCTACCGTAATATTGCTAATATTATTATTATTATTATTATTATTATTATTATTATTATTATTATTATTATTATTATTATTATTATTATTATTATTATCATTAATATTATTATTATCATTATTATTATTATTATTATTATTATTATTAATATTATTATTATTATTATTATTATTATTATTATTATTATTATTATTATTATTATCATTATTATTATTATTATTATTATTATTATTATTATTATTATATGTTCATCTTTTTATTTATGCATTATTTATTTATATATTTATGTATTTAGTAACTTTCATCGGCACCTTCAACAAAAAATCAGTGCAACAAATAAACCAAAATCATGACATGGGAAGAGAATGGGGAGTAACAGGTGGGATGGGGTAACCAGTGGGGGATCGTCTCACCCTCCCTCCATTCTCCACCCCCTCCGGGGGCTATTGCACATTCTCCTTTTGCAGGTTTTAGCGCCTCAAACATCTGGAGTGCCTGAGGAGTGCCATATGGCACCCCAAAGTTATGATAGTTTTCACACAATTACTTTCTCTGTCGTTTGGGGGTTAATCTCTCTCTCTCTCTCTCTCTCTCTCTCTCTCTCTCTCTCTCTCTCTCTCTCTCTCTCTCTCTCTCTCTCTCTCTCTCTATCTCTCTCTCTCTCTCTCTCTCTCTCTCTCTCGCTCTCTCTCTCTCTCTCTCTTTCACACACACACACTTACACTCGGCTCCACATCCACTCTATTTAAATAGTGTAACGAGAGAGTGAGATAAAGAGAGAGAAAGAGTGAGAGAAAGGGAGAGAGAGAGCTTTTTGTTAAGAATGATACCACTATTATTATAACTACTACAATTTCTACTACGACTACTACAAAACTAATAAATAATAATAATAATAATAATAATAGTAATAATAATAATAATAATAATAATAATAATGATAAAAATAATAATAATAATAATAATAATAATAATAATAATAATAATAATAATAATAATAATAATAATAATAATAATAATAATAATAAGAAAAAGAATAATAATAATAATAAAAATAATATTAGAAGAAAAAGGATAAGAATACACTACAGTATAGAAATGAATGAAAATTTTCTGCAAATATGACATTTTCAATCACAAAAAGTAAAAAGAAATAATTCAGTTAACAGTAAAAGTAAGAAATAATCCTCATTATTTTCCACGGGAATAATGCTCTTCAATTAAACGTAGAATATATTTATATTATATTATTTATGATTATTTATTTATTTATTTATTTATTAATCTATTATTTTACTCTTCATTACCTTAATCTTGTTCGTTCTGGTTTTACGTCACGGACTCCCTTTTCTAACAAGGGCTAGGACGGTCGATCTCTTGCGATGGACTTGTTCTGGCAGATGTAATCGTTACCCTGAGTGCATACCCTTGCTAACCTCAGACCGAATCTTGTATTTATTTATTTATATATGCATTTTTTTTTATCTATTTGCATATTTATATATTAGGTTATGTGAGGGCTTAATGATAGATACTTTTGCTCTTATCAATACCTGGGCTTAGGCACACACTGTCACTGATGTCACACATGGAATGGTGTACTCACTAAACCTAATGAGTTTACAGGCGTTAACTACTTCACGAAAGACGCCAATAACACCTCCATCTTTATCTTTATGAGGCTCGGACAATCTTGGAGAGCAGGAAAAAAAAAAAAAAAAAAAAATATATATATATATATATATATATATATATATATATATATATATATATATATATATATATATGCATGTATGTATGTGTGTGTGTGTGTGTGTGTGTGTGTGTGTGTGTGTGTGTGTGTGTGAATTATCTACTTACACACTCCATTAATTTCCTACTTTCGCTAACTTACCGAGAAATGTAATCGCATTAGATTATAAAAGTTTTGTCTTAATTATGATGTAAGATAATTGCTCTTTTGAAAAATATCTTTACATCATGAATAACCTTTCATGTGAGTATCGCTGGAAATAACTCTTAAATATGAATGATAACTCAGGGAGACTTTGTAATATCAATGTATGTTTGTTTGTTCCGGTTTTACGTCACGGATTCCCTTATCTACTAAGGGCTAGGATGGTTGCCTTCTTGCGAAGGATTTGTTTTGGCAGATGTAATCGTTACCCTGAGTGCATGCCCTTGCTAACCTCAGACCGTGACGGGGCGCGAACCCTCGACCTGACGCCTCAAAGTCGCGGACGCTACCGCTTGAGCCACGGTGATTACATTGTAATATCAATGTATGTAAATAAAATGTTGCCTTTTATATGTCTCATATAACCCCCACTCGCATGGGGGTGGACGCAGACATGTTGTAGCTGGGAGATTATGATTAGATACCCTTCTTAATGCCCCGCGGTGGGATCGAATCCTCGTTAAGCAGGCTTGTCACTTCTCAACTAGCGCGCATTACTACTGAGCTACCGCGAAACCAAGTATCAATATTTCAAATTAAGATCTCGAGTAAATAGAAGAAAAAGCGGAGGAAAAATCACAGAATTAACTATGGGAGGCAGAGCATCATCAATTCTGTGCTTAAGTAACAGACACATTATTATGTAGAAAAAATATCCTTCAATTGCATCCAAAAATATTACTTACTCTCTCCTTGACGGTTGGTGGAGGGTGAGAAAGAGAGTGAATTGGTGAGTTGTGTAGGAGGGGATACATGGGAGTGGTATGGGGGATCTTATGATGGGGATGAGATAGTTTAAATATTCTCCAGATTTTAAGGTAAAAGCAGATGGTCTGTTATTAGTATTTTTTTCTTATAAACTCTTGTTGTACAATCACAGTAAAAACAACGAATGAATGGTAGAAAATGTTATATAACAACACACACACACACACACACACACACACACATACACATATATATATATATATATATATATATATATATATATATATATATATATATATATATATATATATATATATATATATACATATATATATATATATATATATATATATATATATATATATATATATATATATATATATATATATATATATATATATATATACATAAACGTGTGTGTGTGTATGTTTTTGCCTCACGTGTTTCTTGAGTTTTATGTATTGTTTATTAACAATTTATGATCATTTACTTATGTTATTTTTTTTTATTTATGAACAGTGTCATATTAATGATTAACAAAGGAGACAAGACAGATGCTGACAGACACTTTATTTATATGATGGATTACTCTCTTTTTATATTAGTTTACGTTACTTTTCAAAATAATGATAATAATAATAATAATAATAATAATAATAATAATAATAATAATAATAACAATAATAATAATAATAATAATAATAATAATAATAATAATAATAATAATAATAATAACAATAACAATAATAGTAATAATAATAATAATAATAATAATAATAATAATAATAATAATAATAATAATAATGAGAAGAAGAAGAAGAAGAAGAAGAAGAAGAAGAAGAAGAAGAAGAAGGAGAAAAAGAAGAAGGAAGAGAAGAAGAAGAAAAGATCATGCTTGTAATTTACATTAATAAGAATTCAATATCACATGACGCAATATGCTGTAAAAAAAAATTAATATTTAAATTGTAATAATTGAGATCATCATTTCAGCTTAATTTAATAATTCTAATTATTGAATTATTTTGAAATAACATTGCAAATATGATATTCTGTTCATTTATTTTTTTTAAATACCAAGAATATTCTTTTCATTATTTTAAATATTTTACTTTGTAAAAATTAATTATTTTATTAATTTAAATTTATATAACAATTTTATGACAAAAGAAAAAAAATATTAACATGAGTATTTTAAGTATTTTAATTTATATACATTTATTTTAAATTAGTCGGGTAAAGTGTAATATTTTTAATTTTTATTACTTTAATTTAATACTTAAAAAAAACACGAAAACATTTTATTTTTATTATTTTAATCGCTTTATTTGATTTGATTATTATAAAATAAAAAAATATGCTTTTTATTAGTCTCTCTTAATTATTTTAAAATTACGAAACAAAAAAAAATCTGATTATGGAGGCATAGAAAAAGTCTGACCTTGTCTGTCTTGCTGACAAACAAACAATCAAAAACTTATCGGTGTTTACCGTAATGACAGACCAAACTACTATACTTGATAACATCCAGAAAACAGTGGACAGACATGCTAACAGACAGGAAAAAAAAAAAGACTGGTATTTGTCCTTCGCCAAGAAAGACAGAACCAAAATTAGAAGAAATAAAAGAAATAGAGTAATGCCACGATAAAAAATAAAAATAAAATGAAGAGGACTTTGTCTGTTTTGCTAACAAACAAAAAGGGCTGACATTTGTCTCCTGCTATGACAGACATAACCATAATAAAAAGTATTCGGAACACAATGTACAGACATAATAGACAAAACTTTTTAAAAAAGAACAGAAAGTGGCTTTCATCTGTATTGTATATATACCAAAAAGGCTGATTTTCGTCTGGCGTAATGACAGACAAAGCCATACCTGAAAGCATTCAGAAAACATGACTCCGACATAATGTATTTCTCACGCTGACAAAAATATTCATTCATAAAAACTCAGGATTTTCTTCTCACATTCACCAAACTTTCCAGCTCAAGAGGGCCTGGGTTCGATTCCTAGCGGGAGTCACTCCTCTCAACAATACAAATTAAGCGAGTATGTATTAAATGTATTATGCCAGTAATTAAACAGTATCCTCAAAGCTCAGGATTCGATGTAGGGAGAGTGAGCATGTCCTGCTCCCCTCTATAAAAAAAAAAAACTCTTAGACTCGTTAGTAAATTTGTATAATTCTTTACAGGAGAATATCTCAAGAGGGGATAAGGTGGCGTAATTAGTATTGTTCCTGGTGTTATAGCTGCTGTCTTCTCGGTGGGTATAGTGACTACCCATTAGGTATATGGTGGAACAGCATCTAAAGGACTTTAATTATTATTATTATTATTATTATTATTATTATTATTATTATTGTTATTATTATTATTATTATTATTATTATTATTATTATTATTATTATTATAATTACTATTATTATTATTATTATTATTATCATCATTATTATTATTATTATTATTATTATTATTATTATTATTATTATTATTTTTATTATTATTATTATTATTTTTATTATTATTATTATTATTATTATTATTATTATTATTATTATTATTATTATTATTATTATATATTATTATTATTATCATCATCATCGTAGTCGCCGTGGCTCAATCGGTAGCGTCTCCGACTCTGAGGCGTCAGGTCGAGGGTTCGCGCCCCGTCACGGTCTGAGGTTAGCAAGGGCATGCACTCAGTGTAAGGATTACATCTGCCAAAACAAGTCCTTCGCAAGAAGGCAACCGTCCTAGCCCTTGGTTGATAAGGGAGTCCGTGACGTAAAACCGGAACCATTATTATCATCATCATCATCATCATAATTGAGTGTTGCCACTTCTCCAATTACAGGAGAGAGAGTCTCATTCTATTAGTTTTAGGAACCACAAATTATAGTTCTGCGGTTCCAAAAGCTCCTTTTTTTCCCGTTCCTGGAACAAAATTCACTTTATCTCTCCAAATAACGATACTTACGGTCATACTTAACTTTAGTAACAGTGTTGCCACTTAAATATATATTAGTTAGCATTGCTTTGTACATGCATAAGCTCGTTATTTATCTAGCAACACTGTACCTAAGACAGTTTTGTCATAAATATTGTCGTTTGTAGATAGAATTGGTTTCGGTTTTACGTCACGAACTCCCTTCTTTACTAAGGGCTAGGACGGTTGCCTTCTTGCAAAGGACTTGTTTTTAAGTGTTGCCAAATAATCCTATCATTAAATTCAGTATGTCCTCATAAGGAAGTGATTTAGCTGGCTACACTGGATCTATATGACAAAGTTTTGCCTTAAATATAGTCGGTTTTAGATAGACTCAGTGTGGCCAAGTAAGTCTATCACTCATTTAGAAAGTTCCCAATAGTTTGTTGGTGGTTAAGGAAGTGACTTATCTGGTTACACTGCATAAAGAAAAGGTATCCTTTAATCAGTGTTGCCACATAATTTAGTAATTTAGATTTCCCCTATATGTATGTACGTGAATAAAAAATAAAGTTATTTATCTCGCCACACTGCATTAAAGGAAAAGTATCCTTAAATGTAGTTGGTTTTAGAGAGAATCAGTATTGCCACGTTAATCCATGTTTAATTAAGAATATCCACATAAGTCTGTACGTGAATAAAGAAGAGGTTTGTTCAAGTACACTGAATTTAAAGCGAAGTTTTACCCTAGAAATTTCCGGAATTAGAAGATAGTCAATTACACTTAGATATGTG
>JAXCGZ010000066.1:12500-72500 GCA_037179515.1 Halocaridina rubra | reverse complement strand
AGCACAGAGAGAAACAGAGATGGGGAATATTGTGACTTGTCAGATGTGAAGGGACAATAAGACATGTGTAACGAATATCCAAGAATAATCAGTGTTGATGTAGGCATAGAAAGACGACCGTAACTGAAGGAAGACTTAACATCGAACTGTCCTGAACAGTCTAAAGTCCACAAGACCCTTCAGCTGTAACTATTTTTTTTTGGCATGTTTTATCTATATTTGGCATCTGACCGTGTTTGGAGATAGGTCAGTTCTATAGTTCTGTCTCCCATAGCTCATTTTCTTTCCTACTTACTCTGTATTATTCTTTCTTTCTCCTGGGGTACTGGACAAGAATCCCGCCTCTGTGGTTCCAATTGTGTCGTGAAAGTCGACTTAATGAGGCGGAGCGAGGGAATTCGGAAGCCCCCTGCCCCCCTTGAATCATCAATCCTACGATGTCTGTTTTACTTACACTGGGGTGACTAGGCCATCTCCTTTGTAAGGGAAATTATGGCTTTTCTTTATAGATGTAAAATTTTATAGTTTGATCTAACCAAGTGATTTAGATTGTTTCTCAGTCTTTATTTGTTCCAAATTTGCAGTCACAATAAGTGCTTGGAGAGAATTGCAGAAGGGGACATTATTGCTACATGCGAGTATATATTGCCTTTCCTCAACTGATTTAATAAACATATCCATTCACTATCTCTGCACAAAGGCCGCAGTTCCCTTATAAGAGGAATGGCCAAGTCAAAGCACATCGTCAATAGGCCCATTCATCCGGTTTCATTTAGTCTTCTCACAAATTGCTAGCATTCTCCTTCCTTTTATTTCTTACACTTGCTACACACATTCAGAGACCCATTTACTAAGTTTCTGGGTTGAGTTTGTCTACCAGAACCCCCTCGTATGTCTTGATTCCTCGTAGCCGTAAAATACGAAGGAGGGATTCTCAGTCCCCTTGCTCCGCCCCACTTAGCCACTTATTCTACAACTAGGGGAACGCTGAGGTAGAATTCTTGTCCAGAAGACGGAGAGAGAGAGAGAGAGAGAGAGAGAGAGAGAGAGAGATGAGTTTCACTTGCTTACAAAAAATACAAGTTATCATTACTAAAGACCATCAATTAAAAATCAATTAATAAATCAAATAAATAAATAAAATGTACACGATAATAAAAACAAAAATAGAGAGATTAGAAACTCACTCTCTTAAAATGAAAACGAAAATGGTTAAAAAAAGTGAAAGAGAATTAAACAAACAGAAAGTTTATATCCATCAATACAGTGACTCGACATACTTACAGCGTATGTAGGTGTATATACGTACGTACAGATGATAACGGTTATTTATACGTACACGTACATAAACGCATATGTACACACGTGGCTTGACACCGAGTTGATTTGATGGTCAGCATATAGACTATTCAATATTGTTTTTTTTTTTTTTATAATGTTAACAAACAATTATTTGAATCCAATTTGACATTTAAGCACTAATTTTTTTCTTTGTCACCACCATTTTCCATTTATCGCTGCATATCCATTTTTAATGGGTTTTTTATTATCTCCATTTTCTAGATTCTGGATGAAAAATAAATTGTTTTTTTATTTATTTTATCTAGATTATGAACTAAAATATTTTCAAAACACATTGCTATAATTTCGTGATACATATATCTACAGCTCTCATATATATATATATATATATATATATATATATATATATACATATATATATATATATATATATATATATATATATATATATATATATATATATATATATATATATATATATATATATATATATATATATATATATATATATATATATATATATATATATATATATATAAGAAACAATACTAAGCAGGATTTCCCTACATATCGTAATAGATTAATAAAAGTGCAAAGCTTTAAGTTGAAGTCTAGTCTTCCCATAAAATTTAGTTTGACCTCAACACAACAATTACCCTCCAACACCTTTAGATTAACTTACTTATAAAATCTAACGCATTATTCAACACTATTGGAAACGTGTTATTAAGGCAGAAAACTTGTGATAAAAAAAACATTGTTTTATTTGCAAGAACAGCATAGCCTATTTTCATTATGAGGTGGGATGTGACCATTTCTGATCTGGCAACAGTGCATCTACAAAGCTTAAGTTTTACCTTAAGAATTTTTTTTGCAAGCGTTTCATTCTGTTACCGGTGAAACAGGTGGGTTCTGTACTCTTGATCAGTGTTCGTTTGTCTGTTTTTCGTATTATATTAAATTAATATTTAGTAAATAATAAATCTGGTATATTGCTGTGTGTCTTTTTAAATATCGCCTAAGTAAAATGTGTTATTATTTAAATAACAATAAATAATTAATTTAGTATCAAGAAATTTCCTCTTTGCAGGAAAGTGAAAGCCTTTTATTTTCACTTCTTCAATCTTAGTTAAGCTTAGGTTAAGTTAATTAGCATGAGTTGTGAATTTAACAGATGACCCACTGCAATAGGAAAATATCTTTACTAGTGAGGGCGAGATTAACTTAACTAGTTGACACTAGAGGATTATCTTTATCCATTAGTTACATGTTTGTATTTATTACCCGTTCTTTAGTCAATGGGATTTCAATTGTGCGAGCTCTTTCGAGTCTATATGCGAAGTCATTATCAAGAATACAAACAAGTAAAATAAAGCTATCAGAGAAAGCTCAGTGAGTTCTAGTCATAGCATTTTTTCTAGGATAATTCTATTGCAAGCTACCAAAAGCCCTGGGCTTAGAATTTATATTTTTTTTTATTGATATTTTCTTCATATTAGTAACACTGATATTCGGACATTTTCATAAAACACTATGTAAAAAAAAAAAAATCACATAATGGATATTAAGCGCACACTATACAAGTTTCCTGTCAATATTTTAGTCAGATGGGGAACTACACCGAGTCAAGCTTAAATGTTATAAAATATTTTCTTTCTTTAATATATGTTTCGTTTGTAACTGCCGATAAAATAGCTTATTCGGTTTTTACTGTCAAGTGCAGGCAGGGAACGGAAGCAATTTTTTATTTTTTTACTTTTTTTTATTTTTTACATCTGGTGTTCTTTTATCCCACTGAGGTCATCCACTCTTACACTGGCTAAAGCCACGGTAGTTCCTTTAGCAAGGAAATAAAGCTACTACTCCTTTTTAAGGTCTTTATTGTCATGAAACTGACATTTCTATTCATGAAACCCGACCTTAATGAGTTCCTAAAGCCAGTGATCTTAGGTTAGGCTAAGATCAAACCACGTCAAAAAGTCCTGCCAGGAGACACTGAGATACATAAAGTGGGGAGCTGGTCCAAAGACACAGATGCGGTTAGAAAGCTTTCCCAAGACGGGGAAGAAGAGAGCACTCACACGGTGCTTTTACGGTGAGACTTAGAGAGATACTGAAGTTGTAATGACTCTGGTCTGTAACTCGTGGTCAACTTTTCCAGTTCGAGACTTCTGGAGAGAGTTGTATCGTTTCCTTATACCTGCTGGAGTGTGAAAGGGTGGTTTAAATGGGCGCCTCTTCTGTCTTGGGAAATAGTGCTTAAAAACTTTCTTATAATTGGAAATGTCACATTTTTCATAATTAAAATTACCATAATGATTTGTCTCTGTGGTTTGCTGGGATAGGAACAGGTCTCCTATACGGAGTTCGAGCCCGTGTCGAGCATTCAAACTACTCGGCTGCCGTGGTAGTATAATGAGTACATCAGTGGCATCTCTTATTATCCCTTCACATCTGACAAGTCACAACACCACCATCTCTTTATCTCTGTGCTTTATGTTTCTTCAGGCCCAGGCTCGTTGGGGGCAATTTTCTTCACTAGTTCTGGTCTTACACTGAAAAAAAAAATGCTAAACAAAAAAATGCTGAAGACATATACAACAAATTAGAATAAAAAATGTATACAACAAATGCTATCTTACTATTTACAATTGAAATATAAAAAAAAGAAATAAAAACTACATTATATTCAAGGAAAATTAATATGAAAAAAAAAGGTTTCCTTGCTAAAAATAAGTAATTTAGTACACTGATATGGTTACAGGTACACTTCAGGGTGGACAATTCTTAAAAACAGTAAAATTCGCCACACTGGGTGACGCGTCATAACCACGTCTAAATGGTCATGTACTAAGAAGTTTTGACATATTACTGTAAGAGGATGTTCAAGCAGAAGCATATCTCTCACTGTAGGAGAGACTTGGCAGTAGTTTGCAAGCAATTAGATCTAGTCGACAAACAAAGGGAGCAAGAGGTTCATCTTCCAATATTGCAAGCAGGCACAATGGTATGTGTCCCAGCCTTATAAATGCCGATACAACATTGTGTGTGTGGACCTGCAGCAGAGATGAACATGAGCATTTTTACTGTTTTTACAGAGAGCCTTCAGACAAAGAGGATGTCTGTTGCAACCGCTCTACGAAAAGCCATTAAAGAACACATCTTATGCCCTTCAAAGCTGTTTTTGTATTTTTGTTTCTAATTAACCACCACCTTGATAACTTACATTGAGGTTCTGGATAGTCAATGAGCTTATTCTTAGGGCATATTTCCATATATTGGCAGTGCTACTTTTTTATATAATTATTTTTCTAGGGACGCAGATATTTAGTGTTCTGAAGTTTGAAGTATTCAGAATGATGACATATGAGAATATTTTTTTTAGTGGAAGTATCTGGAGAATTCTTCCAAATAAGGTCATGAGATTTAGAAATTATTATTATTATTATTATTATTATTATTATTATTATTATTATTATTATTATTATTACTATTATTATTATTATTATTATTATTATTATTATTATTATTATTATTATTATTATTATTATTATTATTATTTATTATTTTATTATCATCATCATCATTGTGTGACTCTTTATCTTGACAGATGCTGCTGATTAGCTTTAAAGAAAAGGCAAAGTCAGTACATTTGGAAATCAAACCACAGAGGATGCTTTGGAGCATTACTCCCCATCAAGTGCCTTTGGATGTCTCCTCTGGATTTCCTCTCAAGGTTTACTCTCCAAGCCTTTCACATTCCCCTATGCGCCTACAAGGCAACAGAATCAAAGGACAGTCGAGAGAAGATAGGGGTGAGGAAGGGAGAGGTGATGGTGCCGCGTGCACGCTTTTAACCCCTAGAGGACCACCAGGAAGGAAGGGTAAGGGAAACTAGACCAAAACAAATTATTAATATATAAATATAGAAAGTAAATGGATGAACAAAATACGGAAGAGAAAAATTATAAAAAGAGGGGGTCTTGCTGATGACCAGCGAGGACAAGGCTTCCTTATGGAACCACACCAGCCTGAATTGGACTTACGCTGGAGAACCTGAGGAACAGTTCTCAACCTCTTGAGCACATGACTGACGATGAGCATGAGTTGTTGCCTGGTTATCTTGAAGGAGGGTACTGGCTGATGATGTTCAGTAGGCTGTCCATGAAGTTCGTTGCTGCAATTCTGATTATGGAGCTAGCAACTTGAAGGGCATTAGGATCCATGCTAGGTGTTACCGGGGCACTAGTTTTCCGTCGATCTTCAGAGATGACTTCACATTCGAGGATGTAGTAGAGCAGTGGATGTGACAAGGCTTACTTCTTGGCAGAAGGTGCACTCCTCAACGAGATCTTCCACTATTCGCCAAGAGACAACATTTTGTCTCTGTTTTGCCATCTTATTTCTTAATCTGTTTGTATCATCCTCAGCAATTTGTCTTCATGTTCGAAAGCATCGTTGCAGAGGTTAACTCGCAAAAAATTCCTATTGCAAAGTGATGTAAGCCCAGAAAAAGAGTAAAGCAAAAATTTTCCAAAATCACAAATCTAGCATGGAAACTTTTTATGCATATAAAGCTTTTTTTCTGCTGGATTTGTGATTTTGGTAAATGTTTGCTTTTTGTTATCACTTTAAAAGATATTTTGCATCTTAATATCTAGCGAGATAACATCTGCAACGATGCTTTCTAAGACGAACTGCAGAGGATGATGCAAACAGATTAAGAGATAGAAATAGCAAACCCAGAGACATAATGCTGTCTCTTGTTAAAAGTCACAAAATCCTATTCTAAGGATAAATTGCGTTATGAAATTCGCTTGCCTTTCTTGAATAAACAATATTTGCAATAAAAAGTCTCTCTGCTGGATTTGTGATTTTGGATCATTGTTGCTTTCCTCTGTCTGTGCTTGTATTAGGAACATCTTGCAAGATGAATTTCTTGCGAGATAACCTCTGCTACGATGCTTTCTTATGGAAAAACGACCTGCAGAGGACGATACAATTAGATTAAAAAATAGAAAGTCAAATCCTGAGACATAATGATGACTCTTGTTAGTCAAAAAAAAAAAATCCTAATCTATGGAGAGCTAGCATATATATATATATATATATATATATATATATATATATATATATATATATATATATATATATATATATATATATATATATATATATATATATATATATATATATATATATATATATTCTAGGGGACTAGAATACTTCCTCCGTGTTCCTCTGCGTGTCGTAAGAGTCGACTAATAGGGCGGAGCGCAGGGGCTGGGAATCCCCTCCTCTATATTTCCTCTTCCCAAAAAGTCGAGAGTATTTTGCCTTGACTCAGTCACTCCCTATATAAGGGGAAAAGACAATACGCTGATTTTTGTTCTTTTTAATTTCAATAGTGTTCTTTGTTGTAATCCATATTGCGTCTTCTGGTCTGACTAATAAAAAGTTGTTCTGACATGAATAAATCTAGATAAAATATATTAAATAAAATTATGTAGTAATTCATTACATGGTATAGATATATACTAATTATAAACAAATTAAAAGTATAGTATTTATATATTTCTTTTAAAATTTCAAACAACATTACTTATATTTCTGGTTATTTCACTTTATAGTGAGTTGAATATTTTTTTGATTCCACTTCCAAGTGGGCTGAAAATTTACACCTTCCGTACAACCAAAACAAACATGGCGGACAAGCAGCAAGGCGAGAGTGGTAACACCGCTAAACCCCTCACCAAAAGTGAGGGAGAAGAGATTGTTCAAAAGTTCCAAACGCTGAGAAATGAACAGAGATCACTTATGGCCAAAATAAGTGAATTGGAACAAGATTTGAATGAACATAAGTGAGTTAGAAGCAAAAGTTATTTTGGGTGGGAGGCCTCTGTGGGTCACATTTTGGCAACAGTCACGTTGGGTATCGGTACCATGCCTTCACATGTCACTGTGATTATATGGATTATTTTAATGAGTTCATTTTTAGTCGCTGTCATAATTTATTATATAGGATGAAATTTTTATGGTATTAAATGATAAACCTAATATAAATGGGATGAGGCACTCTATATACGGGGAAATGTATGGTGCAGTGGATGTCTACAGTACGATTACATCTACGTACTGTCAGTAAATCTAAGGGTGATTGTCTACTTCACACACCCCACTGCCATATTTGAATATATAGTATATGACCAGACTTTATTTGAAGAGCTTTATAGGACATGTATGGTACCATTAGAAGTTTGCCTACATGAAAAGTCTCAGCCAAAGATTTAATAATGTAGCTTGTTCTCTTACACATTAGATCAGTATTAATATTTAACTCCAAGTGTGTATATATGGTAGTGAATTATATTCTTACAGATTAACTGAGTATATTTTTATAGATCGTCTATGATACCATCACTAGAAGTAAATATATACATTGGTTATAGAATTTAAATGGAATTTCAGGATAGTGATAGAAACTCTCCAAGACGTTTCACCAGATCGTAAATGCTTCCGAATGGTTGGAGGTGTCTTGGTAGAGAGAACAGTCAATGAGATTTTACCAGCCCTTACAAACAATAGAGATCAGGTGAGTTGAAGTATGGTAATAGGTTTAAGCAACATTTTAAAATTTTATGAATTGGTCTTCACCGAATCTGCTGTCTTTAGTGTGCTAATTAGATCCACATTTGTCATAAGTATTCTGTCTCGATTGAGAGATCGGACACTTAAAGGTATGCAACTTACAATAGGAAACTAATACTTGGCCAGAGGTCGTGTAGACCACGGGCTACTTACACCTTCAATTAGTGTCCAGGGCAGGAGCTGCTGTTATTGGGTTTTCAGGACATTGAAGAGATGTATTATCAGATTTTTATATTCACTTTTCTTGGATGTCTTACAAAGTTAGATATCGTAAATGGTAATAACTAAGAGATGATGGTGTTACAGATCTCATTCTCTTCACAAATGGTCTATCAAGTGACTGTTTAAATCATTAGTAATACACTATCCCTAATATGTAAAACATATCTTTAACTATTTTCCAAGTTTCCCTAAGGACTCTTTCACACGAGCGGTCACGCGCATTCGCGTGCAGGGTGTCTTAGCATTTCGTGGAGTTCAATGGGACGTTTCACACGACCTGTTGCACACGCATACAAAGCGACGCAAATTCCCAGACAGCAATGCGGGCAAATGCGTGTACAAAAATCTGACGCATTCTGTGCGTGCGTTCGATTCGCACACAGACATGCCAATGTGAAAGAATCCTAAGGGTGTTGCTCTTCTTGTTAAACCCCAATCGGGGCTTTGGCAGCTCTGAATGACATTGGCAGTAACAGGATGGCTTATTTGATTTGCAAAGCAGACATGAAGCTCAAGGATATTTAAACCTTAAGTGTGGAAAAGAGTAGAATGGGTGCAGCATATTCTTATCTACACAGAAATATGACAACTACCATTATTTCAACTCATGAAATACAGTACATGAAACCGTGTTTATTTTCATCCAGATATTACTATAGGGAAAAGTACTTTTAGCTATTTATCTCATGTTTAAGTGATGCTGTGATGAACGTAAAACATCTGGCATTAGGCATGGGGTCCAAATGGCATCTTTCATGCATGGAAGTCTAATACATTCAGTAGAGCAAAAATGTATACAGATAAAATTCTCCCATTGACTAAAGAAGTCTGATTGGGGGGTGGAGTCTTTCAGACAACTGGTGGAAAGAATAAACAGTTAACCGGGTAGAGAAAAGGACTGCCTTACAGAGTTGAGAAACTACCCCATGAAAATCCGTTTAAACGTCCTTTAGTTATGTACATTTTACTGATAATTATGATAATTAATCTTTTGTAGAGCACATGTCCTTTAGTATGGCTTGTGTGTAGAAAAATATTTGTTCATTGCTGAGAATAACATTGAACACTTTTCACATTATTTCTGTAATAATGTCCCATTTCTTTATGGTGTCAGTGCAGTAAAGTCTTCCTAATAGTACTTTATGAATAAGCAAGGTCTCGTTTTGATTTCTTCTGAAAATCACGCACTTTTTACTTTGCCAGTGTAAGCAAATATAGTGTCTTCTTTTGGATAATGGATAATATGTCTTATTATAGTTGATCTTTGATGATGTATGCCGTATGAGTCTCAAGTACATACTTTAAGTTCATTGGTGAGAGTTGCTGTTTTTGTTATTGAATGGGCTCTAACCTAGGTTTATGGGTGTAGATATAATTGAAGGATAGAGAATTATTTCTTTGATTTCCAGCAGTCGGAATTTCATCTGTATGTTAAGGATGTGTTTCTTTCAATAGCCCTTTACTAAATAGGTGTTGGTATTACATATACAAATCCTTTTCCTCCTGACAGTTATCAAAAGTCATAGATAGCCTTAACGAAAAATTAGTGAACAAAGGGAAAGAAGTCAATGAATACAAAGAGAAGCACGGCATCCGAATTAGGGGCCAGGACGACATCAAGGAAACTCAGGGCCAGCAGACTAACGTTGCACCGAGTACGCAAGGTGTTCTTGTCTCGAACAAATCCTAGTTGAACTGTGCTCTCGTGACCGGGAATGAATATCAGACTGTTTAAAGGAAGGACTGAGTCTATGTATGCCACTCAAGTCTCATCGGGTCATATAATGAAGTTATGTTGTATGACTCTGTGTTGTGCAGAATTAATATTGTGTGACTCAGTGTCGTGCTAAGGTAATAGCTGTTCATGAGTCATGTTAAATCACTACCCATTGTGACTCCTAAGTACTAAGTTCAGTCTGTAAGTGATAAAACTTCTCTGATTTCTCCTCCTCCGTTTCCCAAACCTGGAACAAGTTTTATATTTTATTGAAACTGTTTATAATATTCCAGATCCTCATTTACATCCTTTTTTTTTAACCTTATTAATGCATCAGTTTCATAGTTTTCACTTTAATCTTGAGAAGGGGAGATTCATTATTGAGTCTATGAATTATTTTTTTTTATTAGAGGAACTGTGTTTCTCATTTGATAATAAATCCTTTGATAGAGAACTGTAGCTGTATTGCTCATGTTGTGTGTAGTAACTCGTACTCTACATACGTGATTTAAAATGCCTATTAAACTAGATTTTAGGATGCAGGATTTGATTGAGGAAAGGCAAATTTACCATCACTGCCAATGAAAAGTGACCTCTTTTTGGCTTGTATATGAACCTACTCGATGTATATCATGCTATTTGTGATGTGTATATTTTTTGCCTTTTGTGAATTTAAGCTAAAGTCTCAAAGAAAAACAGATATTCATGTGCAAAATGTCGTCACTTTTGCCCACAGTTCCAGCTGTTGCATTGTCAGTCATTGAAGTACCATGTCATGATCAACTGATATTGTAAACAGCTTAAAGTGTGTTGATCACATTGAAAGAAAAAAAATGCCTCTGATCATTATATCTTTTTAATTGCATGGTTTAAAGCATTCATAGTTTCATTTGCTTGTGCATAACACCATGTAATACATTCACGAATGCTACTCTTTCAGAGGAAAGGCGTTTGCATTAATGATTTTAATTTAAAGACTGAGATTTTTTTTTCTTTCACAAATCCATTATTCACTGAAACTGGGTGAAAGTGGACTATAATTGTAACAGAAGAATTAATATAACTGCTTCAGCGAACCCCATCTTATGTCACCTCCTGTTGCTTAGTTTCTAGGGAGAACAGAGTATTAAGGGTCGGTAAAATTACCATCCTTCTGCTCTTTCATCCTGGTTAGTCGCATCCTTTCTCATGCAGGGAACTACAAGTGAGAAATTTGCTTATCCACCATCACCAAAGGCTTTAAATTAAATTCCTAATATTTATTTTGATATGAGCAGCAGATGCACTTGTAAAACTTTGTGTAATTATCAATATAGCTTTAGACATTTATAGAGTTTTCCAATCAGCAGGCTTTCATACACTTCTTGGCAGAGCTTCAGATACTATTTACATTGAATTCTAGTTCTTCTTCATTAGACTAACTTTGTGGAATTTAGGAGTGTTTGTCTCGTATCAAAGCATGTAACAGAAGACAAACTCTGTGTAATATATTGAGCCTTAATAATGAAGATTTGGCCATAAATTATAATCTCCTTGTAAACTTTAATAGTTTAATGATCTTGATAATAATAATAATATTTAAATTACGTTTTACTAATTTGAGTTTTTTAGATTTTTAATCGTATAATTGCTAGGTTTTGCCACATGTGTTTCTTATGGTCAGTATGGTAGTTTTTCAACAGTTAGTTAATATCTGCAGTTACTTTCAAGGTTATTGAGACTGAGCAATTTTTATGGTTTTATTTTTGTAAGCTTTGTCCCATGTTAATAAAACCTGAGCGTTTTCTAATGGCTATCTAATTCTATATCTACTCTTGTGATTATTTCTGTTTACTGTACCAAAATATTTTGTACCTTTGTTTGATATGTTTTTTTATGATATAACATCTACCAACTTGTTCTTGTAGAACATTTACACCTGTTACAATAATTACTTTGGTATGTTACACAGATATGCAATTAGTTTTATGCCCTGTATTGGTACTAATAATAAAAATAACAGGTATTTTGACGGCAATACTTAGTTCTCACACGAATTGTTCCTTTAACTAGAAATATTTGCAATGAAAATTTGACGTCATGTTTTACTGTGCATGCAATAAAAAATGGTTATAATTTACAGAAAGGTATGCATTATACTTGGGTTGTATGTTATTATTAAGAATAGAAGTCTAATTTGTAATGCACAAAATTATTCATTACACGGTGCCTCTGTTAGCAGTGAAATTTGCCACTTAACAGGGTATGGCTCAGCATTTTTTTCATTGCAAGTGCTGTACGGCTCATAATAAAAAACATTTTTTTTTCATAATTACAAATCTGTGTTTTGTTTATTTTTACCTCATGAAAGGGTTAAGATCATGATGGGAGTTTATATTTTCCAAAGTTTTATTATTCTTTATTAAGAGTTTTTTTAAACCTCATGAGGGATTAATATTTTGAAGAGTATATGTACGTTTTCCAAAGTAATATTTTTCAGTTTTGGCAGCTCTTTTTTTCTTTCACCTCATAAAAGGGTTAGTATCTATAATAGGAGCATATATTTTCCAACTTATTTTTTTTATTTTATTTTTTTTTATTTTTACCTCATGAAAGGAAAATATATTGAAAGGAATTTATATTTTGCAAAGTTTTATTCTCCATTATGGGCATCTTTACTTCATAAAAGAGTTAATATTCTCCAAAGTTTTATTCTTTTACTGGCAGAAGATGAACTTGCATTAGAGGGGTATGTTAAGTATTCAAGGTGTTGCTTTGTATAGTGTATCATGTCAACACTAGTTTTATCCCCATTTTTGAAAAGAATATGAAGTCAAGCGCTGTATACCAAGAATAAATTAAAGAATGTAATAATTATTAGTATTGTAGTCCTATGCTGGTTAACTATTACTTTGGTCTTACAGCATTGGAATAGATCAGCATTTAATTTATTGTCCTTATTTTGGAAAAACATAAGGGATTATAGCCCTACATGTTAAAGTTATTAAACTACACAAAGTATTTATTTTTTATTTTTAAACTTAATTATGAAATGCACTGCTTTCACTACCTATATCGATCAATTTTATACCTTTGTTAAGGAAGAACATAAAATTATCCAGCCCTGGGTGAGTTTTGTTATACTTCACTAAATCCAGCCTCTCGGCATTTTCCTCTATAGTTTTTTGATCAATTGGAGTGTGGAACCTTATTACTAGGAGCTGAAAAAAAAAATAATGTTTACATTATTTAAATCACTATTTTTGAGGACTGTATCAATAGCATTTGCATAGGGCCAAGTCAGAAAACCATCTCCATGTTTTCTTACAGACTGATTATATACTAAAAATATGTAGATTTCTTCATATATATATTTAAATGTATATTTTATGTTTAAGCTAATGGAAATCGTATCTTACCACAATCTGTACGTTTCTCAGAGT
Source organism: Halocaridina rubra (assembly GCA_037179515.1). NCBI lineage: Eukaryota > Metazoa > Arthropoda > Malacostraca > Decapoda > Atyidae > Halocaridina > Halocaridina rubra. Next base: position 59,189 of record JAXCGZ010000066.1, on the reverse strand, counting down.
TTCTAATATGTCGCTTTCTCCTCCCATTGTGTGTATAACCAAGAGATCGATGATTCTTCTGCTAATACTCGCTTTAATGAGTGCATTAAGAGTGAAGCACTGGCATGGCCAGATTGAACCATTTTTATGATCCTAAGGAAAAGAAAAATTTAGGACTTAAATATCAACGTTATATGTAAGGCAGAGTACAGTACACAGGACGTGCCTTTGTACTGTTAGTACAAAGAAAGTGTTTACTGAGTGTTACAGATATACGGATATATCAACACTTACAGAAAAGAAAGTTTTACTATTAAAATAGGAATAAGCACCTCATCCGCAACATATTGAAGGAGAGTTGATTTAGCTTTGGCTACTCTCTGGTATTCCTCAGGTATATTGTTCACTGCTGGTGTCCACATTTTGGCCTGAGAGAAGCAAAAATAAGGATGTAATAGCATGATATGCAAATGGGGGAATATCATTATGAGGTAAATAATTGTAAGATATTCAGTTGTCAAGAGCCATTAACAAGGCTTCTTATTTTGCTGGTGGTACTGCCTCATATGGACTTGGGACTGCTGAAGTACAGTGGTTAGAGTACTCTACCTGGGAAGTAACAGACTTGCAATTGAACCCATTGCAGGACAATGAAAAGGGCATACAATCACAATTCCTCACCTTCAAGCTATGGCCACCCCCATAATTGGGATTAATAGACAAAAAGGCATACAACGTCTGTCTCAGATTGCCTTGCATGCATTTCAAATCTGAAATTTTGTACAGTTGCTGCTTAGAAAACTAATGTCTTGTCAAATCCAGTATCACCATATTATTCCAATCTCACTTTTTTTATACCTATCTCACCTTTTTATTCCTGTATATCCTTTTTATTCCAATCTCACCTTTTTATTCCAGTCTCATCATTGTATTCCAGTCTCATTGTATTCCAGTCACCTTTTTATTCCCGTCTCACCTTTTTATTATAATCTTCATTTGAAACGCACACTTGAGCTGAGGAAACTTTTCTTCTACTTCTGAGAAGCTTGTATGCGTCGGGTCTTGGCTCAGTGAGTAAACCTGTCCAATTTTTCATGGTTTCTAGCCATGCTGTATGGGATAAAAACACACCATCTCCTGCACCAACTTCTACAAAGATTCCATTACTCTGAAATTAAAAGGAATGAATTTCTATGTATTCATTGCATTATTATTTGTTTGATGAGTGAATGTGTTTATGCTCCAGTATTATAGGTTTCCACAGGTGATCAAGTTCTCTTTAATATCATATCACTGTTCTTTTACAAAATCTCTGTTTTTAAGAGAATGGTTTATTTAGTCATATGGTAATTCTTTTGGTATATGTATAGTCATTTATTATTTTGGTATATGTATAGTAATTTAGCAATTGTTTAGTCATTCTTACCCGAGCATAAAATAAAAATTCGATAACATCTTGGACCATAATCCAGTTTCCAATCTCTTTCCAAGGGGGTTGTTTAGTCTCGGAAGTTGTTAGAGGATTGGAAACTTGTTTTTGAGGAGGATCTATATAGTTCTTTCGAATGAAGGATATGATATCTTTATTTTCTGGGGATGGAGGTTCCAGCCACATATCAACATAACATTCTGTCAAAGATATAGAAATGCATAAACATAAATACTGTATATTTCTTTTAATATTTGGACAGTATCCTTTATTACAGTTATTCTTAATTAGGCATTAAGAGCTTTAGCTTTCTCACCTCTTTCACAATCTGAAGATGTGAAGATATTTATACGTCGAACACTTTGGCACATATATATCACACTTAGACCCACCCCAATAAAGAGGTAGAACAGGGACGTTTTTATGTTGACACGGTAAGACTTCAGCCTGGTACTAAAATTTCTTAGTGCTCTATGCATTATCATTGCTGTTTCAATAGTATCTTTTAAATTATCTAAAATAGTATCTTAGTGTTTTTTTTTAAAAGCTCTATTGCTGTAGGAATAAGTAATCAAGTACTTTTGAATTTTAAAACAACATCTTGGTGCTAGTGTAACTCTTCGGCTCTAGCAAATAGTATGGCAAGGCTATTCAATTCCTCTGAGAATGTTTCTTCTTGGTAGCATCATAGCACTTGAGTTGTGTAATTTACAAGGATATGAAAGTACTGTACAGTAATATTAACAAAAAGGATTTTTTTTTTTTTTTGTTATTTTCTCTTGTAGTTGTGTTACATTTTTCTGTTACATTTTTGGAGCTACCATTTTAGCTTCTGTTTATCAGAACTTTTAAACTCAATGTGAGCCTACTCTATCTGCTGCTTCTGAATACAAACTGTTTCGAAACTGGTTTTTAACAATGATGTATTATTTTTAAGAAACAAAATGCATACAGTAATTGCTTGTATCTTAGTAAGCAAGCTGCATTGTGTAACAAGATGCACTGTTAAAATTACAGAAAACTGCAATTTTTAAATCGTTCTCAAATATCTTAAGATTAATATATATTAATGAATATTATAAAGGTATGAATGATTATCTGTGTATCTATCGTAGTTCACCCCACTTTATCTGGAAGATAATCTTCTAGCTTTTGTCTTTAGTTTCCTGTTAAGGTTGACCAAAGAAGATCCCACCATAATTCTCAGCCTTAATTCTACTAATGCCTTTCATTTTCCCCATATTCATATATTTATTTTGCATAAAGATTGTCTTCATTCACTATATACTGTGTGGATATGTGTGATAGTGAATTTTCGCAGTTACATTAGGAAGAGTTTTATTTTTTTATTATGGTACAGTTTTCTTACTTAAATTGTGTCCGTAGACGGTATTATGTAAGGCAAAAAGAATACATAATTTGGAATTATTACAAAGTTTGGAAATTAAAAGATAGAACTATGAGATTACACTTAGGACCATTTCCAACAACTTTTAAGCAAAACAATTACTTATGAACCAAGCAGTAATTAACTCTGCCGCATACCTCTGCACAAAATAGTTAAACCTAAGTTCTTAATTATGAACTAAAGTTTGGATTTTTTTTTCATTTATACCCTTAAACCAGATAATTCAATCTAATGTACCTAAAAATTGTATAATGCACTTCTTAAATGAACTAAACAAAGTTCTGTGCTGTCACACTAGCTTCACTCTGACTTGAGAACTATAAACACTTAGATTGTAACCGCCAAACAATTTGTTGTTGGTTTTCCTGAAAAGTTTTCCTCGTTTCGTAAAACTATTTCTTTTCAGTTTAATATTTTTTTTTCCTTTACTTCCCAAAGGGAGATTTTTGGAGAGGCAACAAGTTTACTGCTAACATTACTAGAAACGTGATATATACTCTTACTTTATTTCCTAGCAGAATTTACTAGTGCTAACCTGAACAAAATTGTTACAAAGTTGACATATTTCAAAAGTAATGGTAGTAAACAATTCCCCAAGCTTTTCCTATGCATTTACGTAATTAAGTCATGATTGTTGAATCATGGATATACAGTATGTCGGATGTCTCAACATATTGTTGTCAAAATTCTAAAGTGCTTTGCAACTTGAGACACCAGTCTACATGCAGCTGTAGAAATATTCTATTTTTTAATGTATATGCGTATTCAAATGAGACACCATATTCTTCTGTAGCAAGCAGGGTGGCCTAAATTGTGAGAAAACATTTGGGGATAATAGGGCTTCAACTTTCCCCTCCTACCCTTAACTCATCTCTCAGCAGTCAGGCAAGAAATTCAAGGAAGTAGGGATTACAGCTTTCTACTTCCGTACCCTTTTATTGATAATTATAATGACAGTCAGAGATATTTGGGTCTCTTGGTTTTACTTCCTTATCCCAAGGGAGAGGCAATTATGAATGTAATAGTGAACCACATGGTAAAATTATTGTTTATGGGGAATTAAGGATGGTTGCCCTTGCCTTAACACCTAGCGGAGGGCTTGATTGCGGGGTTATCACTTTTCAAGTTGAGTGGTCTAACCAGTGTGCTACCACAGTTCCCAAACAATAAAGTAATTGGGTTATTTACCATTCCTCTAGAACAATGGAATCCAGTGATATAATGCTTTTTTATTTAGTATTTTTACTAGTTTCTTATACTTTACCATCATATTTTTTGGAGTATTTCTTCAACTTACTTTTCCTTATTGCTATTTTAGAAATATACATTAAGTATAGGTATATGAGAATATACAATATAATTTTCTTATTTATTTATCTATATGTCTATGTATTTTTCTGCCTCCCTTACAAGAGAGATTACATTCTTTGTGCATATATTTACTCTAATAATTTCCAACCACGTTTTTTCACAAATTACAATTCACCTGATATTGATATAATCAAAAGGATAAAAACAAGCATATTTTTTACTGATATACATATGTTTCTATTTTATCTCTTGTTTAATATCTATTGGTGACTGCAAATGCCATAAGTCTATGGCCAGTCTCATTTTGAGATGGATGTGTTTGCACAAAGTGAAACTAAGCTGAAAGGAAATAGTGAGGTGTTATTTGGAAGTGTGGTAAGTAGGGTGTATGGAGTTGACAGAGGGAGTGGCTCTGTTAGTAAGTGACGAGATAAGTAAGTGTGAGGTGGAATAGAAGGAGGTATCATCTCGAATAATAGTGGCTAAAATGAGACTGGAATGCAAGGTTTGGGCATTCGTGAGCACCTATGGCCATGGCAGTGAAAGAAGTAAGGACGAAGTGGAATGGATGTGTGGAAGACTTGGGAATAAATGTGAATGTGGTCATGATGGGAGATGTGAATGCTAGAGTAGAGAATGAGCCAGTGGATGGTGTAATTTGGAAGTATAGAGTATCTAATGTTTGTTTACTGTGTATATGGATGGAATGGTAAGGAAAGTAAATGAAAGAGTATTGGACAGAGGCTTGGAATTATTGGGTGAGTATTGAATCAATTGCTATTCGCAGATGACACAGCAATGGTGGCTGATACTGAGAATGAATTGAATCATTTGGTGACTTGTTAGGGTGTGTGCAAGAAGGGAGTTGCGAGTGAATATTGGTAAAAGTAAAGTCATGAGATGCGCGAGGAGTGTTACTGTTGGCAGATTGAATATAGGAGTGAATGGGGAGTGGCTTGAAAAAGTTGAGAACTTTAAGTATCTGTGGTCGCACGTGACAAAGAATGACCAAGTGGATGCTGAGGTACATCACTGAGTGAAGGAAGCGAGTAAATGTCTACGTGCCTTGAGAAGTGTGATGAAAAGTAGATATTTAGAGAAGGATATATGACGATGTGATTGTGCCAACAGCATTGTATGTAAGAGAGACTTGGAATACAAGTGAGGATGAAAGAAAAACTTGAATGTAATGAAGATGAGGTGTTTGAAAAAGTATTATTGGTGTATTTAGAATAGATATAGTAAGAAATGAGAAAGACAGGCAGAGAATGGATATTGAAAGAAAACTGTTAGTAGGTTAGATCAGAGAGTATTGAGTTAGTTTGGACACGTGGAGAGGATGAGTGATGAATGAATGATGCAGAGAATGTGGAGTGCAGAAGTGATTGGAGTAAGGCCAAGAGGAAGAGATAGAATGAGATGTATGGATGGTGTGAAAGGGGCATGTCAAGTATGTAGAATGCTAGAGGAGCAGGGAAGAGAGCATTCAAGAGATAAGAGTAAGTGATTTTTAATAGACAGGTGTGAGGGGATTGCCATCTGATGAAGCGGTAGAGGTAACCCAGCTGAGGCTGTTGGGTCTCGCTGTAGAATATCCTTGCCAGCCTACCTTGTGAATGACTCAAGCAGGGTGGTAGGGGAGATATTGGCAACCCTTTATCCCCAAGAAGATAAGAGGAGTGCTTGAGGTTTGTGTGGATCATGGTAAATGTGTGTTTTCTGGATCGACCACCACTTTACAAGGCGGAATGGGACCATGTATATAGATAGATATAGATAGAAGTTTTTGTCAGGTTCTAATTTGGCTTAATAATGTTTGAAATTTCCAAATTAATTAATTCTAATATTTTTCAAGTTTCTATTTATTTGCTGTTGCTATTTTTACTTTATCCAGCACTCCTTATTATTTTGTTAAGTAAGTTAACATCAAAACTAATATTTTGGCTTCATGTTGCAAACTGAAGATAATTTCTGCAAAAAGTAACTTGACAATTACCTGGCCAAGCTGGGCATATTGTCTAGGTGATTCATCGTACCTTTACGAGCTGGAATATTTCTGAATTTATAATTGGCCTGGCCTTTTACTCTTTATCTATTTTTCCTTTTTGAAATATTTTAAAGCTTAGAATTGGCCTGGCCTTTTTATCATTATTTTAAGTTCCTTTCTGAAATACTTTTAATCTTATAATTGGCCTGGCATTTTAATCTTCGCTTATTCTTCCTTTTTGAAGTATTCATCACGCCACCATGATGGATATGGAATATCTTGGTCACTCCCATCCCCTGGTGTCCAATTGGAGAAATTGGAAGCGGGCCAAGGGACTATGCTTGTAAAATGACCTTTGACATTCTTGAGTGGCGTTATGTAATACAGAGTGGCATTGATTTCAGGATGCTCGAGGTGCCCATCCTGCCACCTATCGACCTGTTGGAATAATGCCAAAAAGATAAAATTCATTATAAATATGTGATTTTTCACAATTACAGTAACTACAGATATTTAATTTTTATATTAATAAATAAAAAATATTTAAATTTTCATATTAAAGAGATATATATATATATTTTTACAGTCTCTTCAAAATGAGCTTGTATAGGAAACTGGAATAATAATATGTTTGCAATATATCTATAGTTAATATGATATATTTAATATTTTTTCATTCAATTATCATCCTGTACATACAGTTGCTTATTGTAAACAAAAGCCTTCACTGGTATTATGTTTTTCTTTCTAAAATTAATTTATTCTATACAACGGAATAATAAGCATTATTATATTTGAGATAAGCTTCCAAACAGGAAAATATTGAACAATTGTCATATTTACATGAGTTTGTGTGACTGTCTCAAATTCTGCTTTTCTGTACCCAAATTCGGGCCACATTTGGCCAACATAAAATTTATCGAGGAGAGGGTTCAGGTGAGTGTTATTTTCAAACAGTTGTCCTTTTATATACGTTGCGAGAGGGAAGAACAACACGTATGATACAAGTATAACTGTGATAGGCACCATGAGAAGACCCAGTAAAATATAGTCTCTGTAAGTTTCCTTCGCCCATTTTGAGGCATATTCGCAGGCCCATGAAATAATCACTCCTGGAAGAAGAAAGATTTGCATCACATATAAAATTGGGTTATGGTTATATACACATCATCAGGTGGATATCTATATATTTTGTAAAGCCACATTGCATTGTGTTTTTCTATTCTACAATTCTGATGTTAATATCTGACAGTTTAGCCTTGAACTTTCCTAACTCATTCCTGATTCTAAGTAACAAAATATTGAACCATTTTGTAAAATCAGAAAAAGATCTAGTTTTGGGTTTCACTTTAAAAAGTATGGCTGCATAATCTTTAATAAAAATAAACACTGTCCTTACCGGTGATCATGCATGAGAAAATATATGATGGGCAATAGTGGTGATAATAAAGAACTCGTCCCATGAAGAAAAAAGGGGCATAATGGAATGCCCAGCATAAAGCAAGCCACAAGCAGGAATCTAATGCTCTCTGTCGGCTTTCTGTGGTGTTGATGATAAAAAAAAAAAATCATGTTAGTTACTACACATGTGCATATACCATGGCAGCAATTCTATTTGTCAGGGAGATGGCTGTGTCAGAGCACATACATTCATCAAATGCAATGTATATTTTTATATGGTTGGCTCTAGAACTAGAGGTCATAGTTGAATTACAATTAGGTATTTACCACAATAACTCCCCTTAGCTTCTTTGGGAATAAAGGGTTGCCACAATTCTCCCCCCAACCATCCTGCTTAGTTCATCCACAGCATAATTGGGTATGGATCTTCTGTTGTAATTAGTTTACTAATACGTAAAATAAATATGTTTTTATTTCTTAAGGAATTCTGGTTCGTATTCTCTCAGCTTTTGCATGCAAATTTCCATTTACCAATGGCTGCATGTAGGATGGCAGTTCTTATAATGGGATGGCAAACTGGACTAATTAACACTAAGCATTTAATTTTACAACATTAGTTTGGTTTGAATGATTGAATTAAGTCTCCAAACTTAATGTGGATTGAATATAAGAATAACAGTAAATTACTAGTAAAGAAAATGATAATGCAACAGTTTCAAGTACCCACCAACATCTACATGTTTTGTAGGACATCTATAAAATGGTAAATGTCGAAGTACTATACAGTATTATTAAGTGAGAAATCAAGAATATGAAGGATTTTCAGATACCCACCAACATATTCTCCAAGCTCTTCAGGACATCTTTTTAAACGATAATTGTGAAACGCTGCCAGCCATAAAACGACCACTAGGCTTATTATGTTTGTATAAGTCAAAAGAGGGTTTGTCATACCAACGGCGAAGTGTTCTTCTTTTGTGGTCTTATTCATTCGATATGATCCCATTGTTTGGACCTGTTGAACACAGTGGATTAAAAATCAGAAAAAAATCCTTGTAAGAGTGCATTATCATTCAGAATATTGTATGATTGAAAAGACACATTGTGGAGTTTCTCGTCAGAAAAGATTTTTTTCTTTAATAAACACATAGCAAATACCTTTGGAAATGTGAGTTTTTCCTTTGGAATGTAAGTGTCTTATTTAAAAAAAAATTACCTCATAATGAAATAGGTTAACTGGAGATTACAAAAGATATCACTCCTACCTGCCAATTAACTGGCCACATCCAAGGTCTTGCAGATCTCTCCATTTCTTCAGAAGTGGACACCAGGACAGCATTTCCAATAAACATATCAAGGTGTTGTTGATATATCTTTCCCCAGAGTCCAAGAACTTTTTCTTTCATTAGTGCTGTCTCATTCACTGAGAGAAATCACGAAACAATATGGTTATACAGAGAAAATAAAATAATAGTCTTTATTTTGTTCTACATAAAGACCAATGATAATTTTTTAAATTGTGAATCTTGTATTGAAGGATGCTCTATTCTGAATGAAAACACTATGCTTACATTGAAGTGGAGTATATCCTAGAAAAACAGTATTTTGTGTAAATTTGATGAAAGCTAAATTATCTCTTAAATGATTCTGACATTATTTTTCCAGAGAAAGATTTATTTTTTTATCATGTGCTGAAAGATGCATTACTATTTACATGTTACTGAAAATGGTCCGAAGATAATAAAAAAAATATTTTGAGGATATTTAGACCATACATTGAAACCCGAAGTTTGCCTTTTACAGGGCTCTAAGAATGATCTTCCAAAGAATTAGATATTTTAAATGACTTTATATTCATGCGCTGAAAGCTAATTTCGTATATAAATGTGATTTAATTTTGATTGTATATTCCTGTACAGAAGATTAATGTTATATATACTATACATGAGACAGAAATTTTATCTTATATTTATTTGATTAAAGATAACTTCATATATACATGTAGCAAAGTCTGTCTTCCAATCAAAATGTGTATTTGTTAAAATGAGCATTATGTATAATTACATTTGGGGCTAATATTCCAATTAATATGCCATAGATTCCCTGTTTCATGTTGATTCTTCGTACACGTTACCTCTTTTGCTCCATTGAAGGCCCTGCAGGTGCACAAAAAAAGGAGCATGACGTAAATGTTTTGCTTTAATAATTAATCATAAATGAACCTGATTCCTGTATATCCTCATTTATATCTTGAAATAGGTTAATAACTAACTTTATCAATAGTATAAAAGGCGACTAAAAGTGGACGGGGCGGGGGACTAGGAACCCCCCCCTTGCACCAACCTCCTGTGAGACGTCAAAGAAGAGGGGGAGTAGAGGGGAAAATAACTTCTCCCCAAACTGTTTTCCTTTTTTGATGTTGGCTACCCCCCAATTTAAGGGGGAAACAGCCAAGGTATATGTATGTATGTATGTATTTCTTATCATAACTTGGCTGGATCGACTCAGAATTTGTCAGGCCAGTTACTTCCCTACTCGCACGCTCTACCACTTGGGACTCAGAGGGAGTAGAATCTAACAGATTTAGCTAATGGTGAATGTATATACTCTGACGCAATCTCCCCTCTTACAAGGGGAACTTCAGTCACTGTATATGTATATAAATTGTACTATCTTTCCAAAGTAGTGCTCTTCAACTTCTATGGATGCTTTTTAGCTTTTACGATGGCTTGCAGCCGTAATGGGTTCTTCGCCATTGTAAGTTTTAGCTTTAAGATGCAGCATGCTTCTCTCGGGTTAAGGTTATTTCCTTAAATATATTATTAGAGCATTTAGACTTTGACTTACATCAAAGAGGGTTGCCATTTTCCAGATTATATGAAGAGACCTCTTTATATTCTTCCTCTTCTTATCTGTGACCTCTTTATCTCTTTTTTTCCTGGATATTGCTTTATTTACCATTTTTACACCAATTAAAAGTCTGGTAAATCGTGATAGCTGATTTAATTTGGTACACTCATAAGCATTTACTTGACCTTACACGCTCAGAGAACAATACCCTTGGCAAATATTTCTTTTCTAATATAACTTTACAGTCTTTCTGCAAGTCAATCATGTCCCCCTTTGTGCTATATTGGGTACTTTTTAGTATCTCGTGGAGATTTTAGGACCTTGTAAAGACGAGTAACCCCCAGAACCCCACGTAAACTTATATAGCCCTATAAATTGTTAGGTTAGGTGATTTGCCTTGTAAATAAGAATAAACCAGAACACCCTGGGGTTACTCTGCTTTACAAGATCTAGATATCAGATCCCTAGTCTACGTACTGAACTGGAGAAGTGCTTGAGTACACCTACATAAATCAATGGATTGCACTGAAGTAATTTCTTACCATTCCTTGGGAAGAATAACCTTCTCACTAACGTGTAAATAGCAGTTCATCTTCCAACTTCTAAGCATGAAGTCTTGGTTGATAACAGTTAAGGGTTCACCCACTTCGGTTCCTGGTATCAAGAGCTGCCAAGTTTCAAAAGGTCCTCCAGCGCCATCCTTTGGAAGACGTAGAAAGAATGCTTTTGTTTTAAGTGGTCTTAATAAGGGGAAAATATAAGACATATGTTACTGAGCAAAATAGAAACTTACGTCTCCATATCCACAGACTTGAAACTGACGTTTGGTAATAGGTGCCCTGTGGCTATGAGTTCTGAGGGAACGACCTGAAAATGTATGAGTCAACATAACGTAGTCACCATTTCGAACCAGTATGGCTTCCTCGTTTGGAGTATTTCCATCTTGTACTGATCCTGCTTCAAGGTCCACCTTTTTAATAGTCCTAAAGAGATTTATAATGAGTTGTCCATTAGAAGAGTCATGCAGTGTCTACACATTGCTTCACATTTTAAGAAGATTTCTAACATGTATACAAAGGTCATATAGACAGTTTAGTAATCTACAAAATTTTTGATATATAATGCTATATTTCTAAAGCAAATTTTAACACTCGCCATGTTAGAGCCTCGTGATCACGCAGAGTAGAAGAAGTAACTTGTTGACAGGGAGCAGTGTAATCTGATGGAAACAGATCATACCATGATTCCAGGTATCCACAGAGCGGACGTGTATTCTGAATGGTGATATTGGCTCCATAATGTACATCTGTGAAGATACATTTTGGTATGAGAGCAGAGTATACAGAAGTAATAAACTGCAAAATGGTACTACAGATAGTACTAATTCAAGTTGGCAAAGCAAAAATATTCAAAACAGTTGTAATACAGAATTTTTAAGCTAAATATTACTTTAAGAGGCTCCGGAGAACATAGTCTTTCATGAGGATAAATTTTATTAATTATCATATTGTAATAATCACTTAAACTCACAGTTTGGCATTGTAGCATTGTCGTATTCTGTGTTTCGGAAAGCGGCGAAGAATTTCGTCGGGTAAAAGCCACCACCATTGACACTCCTGTTCAGAAAAAAACATTTTGATGGAACTTCAATATCATTATGGATTACTTCCTCTCAATATTATGTTATGAAAAACAGTTATCGCAATATTGTAGGCAGTTTCCAGTTTCTCAGTTTTGAATATACTTGACCTTACCAATGTGTAACAATCCAGAAGTGGACAACGAATGTTGACAGATAAAATGCTATTGGAAGGACGATGAGAGTTAATGCTCTTGCTAAGGTATGTGGAATGACATGCCACTGTGGAGAAAGAATAAATCACTGTCAAGAGTTATTTATCATAGAAATATTTATCTTAATTTTAATTCTGGGGTATATCTGTAATGAGGAACTGTACATTCGAGCATACTCACCAAAGGCCTCTTAGGATCACCTGCAATGCAGAAGAGCTGATAAACTGTAAGTATTCCTACAAACAGAACTGTAAAGACTCCAACATATTTGATACTGGTGACAGTACCTAATGACAAGCCAGTAGATGCTAACCATCCCCACCAGGAAAATGTCCATTCCCTGTGAATTGGGAAAAACCATATCAAAATAAATAATTAATATAAGGTAATAGATCTATGGTTTCCCTTCATATAGGACATCAACTATGAAAAATTTTCAGTTTTTCTCCAGCCATTTGCTAGGTATCTTGCTCCATTATTTTTTTTTCTGTTCCCAGCTAAGAATACCAGCTGAAAGATGTGAAAGAAACTTTTGTTACATAAACTTATAAGAATACTTGTATTATGAAAGGTTATGATTATTTGTTTTAGCTACCTATTACGCTGGTTGTGGAATTTAACTGCTGAGAAGACAGAGGCCATTATTGCTGCCAAAAGGGGCGGATCTAGTAGTATTAGAGTGTTGAGTCGATGTACGAATGTATCTGGATGGAATAAAAAGACACACAGTTAATGTGAAGAATGAAAATGTCAATGTTAAGTTGTTGTCTGAAAATTACATTGTACAATCTTTAAGAAAAGGGGGTGCCTGTATTAGTCTTTATTTCTTTGAATTACGGTATTTATCTAAACATATCTAACTAAAGTTTAAAGTTTTAATAATGAGTTTCATTTGAAAACTTGGTTGCTACATGGCACTAGCAATGGGTTGTCAGGATCATGAATCCTAGTGTTAGTTATCATTATTCAAAGACCATCCCTTTATGAATTTTTCTTTCTTTCTTACCTGAAAGTACGCAGATGGCAGCTAAGATTGAAGCGTTGAGTGAAAATGACACTTCCCAAACGATTAGGAAACTGAGAGGCACAAGAGATGCTCCTATGATGGCCATTGCCTTGAAGAGTAAGAATAATAGGGTATGGAAAATATAATTATTTTTTTTTATATTATTAGTACTAATAAACATCCCAAGATTTAGATGGGACACTATACCTGTGCTTTAAAGAAACGAAAGTTTGGCAATCCCTTGTTCTAGAATGATTTTCCTTGCTACAATGCAGCTGATAAATGTCACCAGTTTTGTTCATTTGTGACAACCCTACTTGTTTCAGTAGGGTATGATTTCTGGAGCAAGAGTCTAATAGTCTCCATGACTCTTGTTCTTCTGTGGTGGAGGCTGCCGCCAAGGCTCTTTTTGCTTGACTGAGTCATCGGCGCAGATGACCAGTGACCTCTGCTTATTCCAAGATTAAAGGCACTAGAAAACACGATTGTGTTCCAAAGCACAATCGTGTTTTCTAGTGCCTTTAAAAGACTTGACAGATCAATCTCATGATTTGGCTACGACGTCTCCCGGGATGATAAGGGATTAGATTTTGGTACATAATGTGGCTGCACATGACCTCCTTTTAAAAGCTAAAGAGCAGATCCAGGACTGTCTTGAAGATCTTGCTGGCGATTGAAGGGCATGTCGATGACGTGGTCTTTCTGACAATGGCTAAATTAGTCCTCATGAAGCTCCCAGCATGATTTTCATATCTTTATATGATTTACTTATAGTTTTGTCCTTTGTGGGTCACATAAGAGCCACAGAGCAGGACTTGCATAATTTATGAAAACGTTTTTATGAGATTTAAATTTGCATATTCATGTATGCTTGTAAAAAAGAAAGAATAGACTAGAGCATATTGCAAATTGTCATACATGTATTGTAGGTCAGTCCAAAGGTTAGAACACGGACTGTATAGATTCCAGTTACTGATGTTTGTTGACCCATGTTATGGGGTGTTGAATGATGACTATGTTTTTGCTTAGTCTTGGTAGATGGATGGCAAGTGCTTTAGTTTTCTGGGCGTTGATAAAAGATTATATTTACAGAGGCTCTGTACATCTTAACAAGGTTGTTCTGAGCCAGAAGTAGGGTATAGAATCCTCTTGGTACTGAGGGATATAATTTTGTGTAGATAAAAGATCTGAGATGTAGATGGTACACGTGTATTCATGATTTTTCCAATTAGGTTGTTAAAGAAAAATGGGCTGAGGTGATTCCCCTGTTGTGTTCTGTTTTCATGCGGCTGGTGGATGTGGTAGTATCCATGAAGTCATACTGAGGTCCAATTATTTTCTTAATCATGGTGTAGGTGATCCCGTGTGCGCCCTGAGCTCATTGTAACTCTTAATTTGCTGTGTGTGCAGAAGTATCTGAGTCCTGTGGACATTTATGGCTGTGAAGGGGGTGTCATTATCACGTTGGACATTAATTTTTCTGGATTCATTTTCATTTACCTTAACTAGACATTGATTTTATATTTCGTTATTATTATTATTATTATTATTATTATTATTATTATTATTATTATTATTATTATTATTATTATTATTATTATTATTATTACTGTTATTAATATTATCATTATTATTATTATTATTATTATTATTATTATTATTATTATTATTATTATTATTATTATTATATCCTGCTATCGAATAGGCAACGGACATGGTTAATATAAGTTTGTATCAACCTTTCAGTTATTGTGACCAATACATTAACTGTTCTGCAGTTAAGGGCAGCCTAACTGTTTCCTAGCAGAGAGATGAAGCAACTTGTGTCTTTTCTCCTTAATCCACGAGATATTTATATAGTTAACCTAGTTTGTCGTACTTACAGATCTGATGGTAATATATTTGATATTTGGGGTGTATTCTTTGCTCACTTGAAAATCAAATGATCCGTTATATCCTGTCATCCAACATACGCCAGCTATTAACATCTGAAATGATAAATTGCAGAAGAGTACTTGAGGGTGACCCCATTAGCATAGCGGCTAGACTATTCGGCTCGGGAGGTGACAGATCCTACGAGCCCACCTTGGGTTGCTAGGAAGGGCATCCAACCTGAGATCCCCAGCTCCATTCTACCTGTGTCCAACCCCTTCTAATGGGTCTAATAGTGACACATAAAACGTAAAATTTAAAGATATTTAAGAGGATAGTTAAAATGTCGAATCTTTACTTGATCAACATATTTTAAAGAAATGGATTTTGGTACGAATACATTGCGGAGAGAAGCAACTAATTAAAAATGCAACATCTTGGCTCATCCGAAATAGTCACAAGACACGAGAGTTGTTGTTTACAAGTAATATTATTAAGAAGGTCTTATATATAGTGAGGAAACTACAATTATCATTAGGGTAAATAATTATTGAATCTCATCAAAATATACTTCGGTTGTTCCTATTTAAACATGAAATTAAAAATACCTAAATTGCTTGTTGGAAGAATCTAAGCATTGGGCTTGTATCAACACAAGTTTTTGAAAACTGTTATTAAAATATCGATCTAATTTAGTTTCAAGTAGAATATATTTTAGTTTAGAGATGTTACAAAATAACAACCTTTTACCCACAAGGAGTAAAGAGGAGGGATCGAAGTATCTTTGGTTCTGGTGAATGTGTGTACTTTGACTCAGCCACTCCCTTACAAGGGATGGCGGCTATTGAATTTGCATGGACAAAGGAGTTTTCATGTAAGGCTCAATTGGCTCTGATAAGTAGTGTGAATGATAACAACATACCTTGCCTAAAGGAGGATGAACATCGTGAAAAAACGTTCTATTGATGTAATGGTTTGCAAAGGTACCAAAATGGACTTCATCCCATCTGGCAAGTAAATGATTATATGATCAAACAATATCAGATATAATATCCACATGACACAAATTATCTGTTGTATTATTGGTCTAAGGAAAATATATTGATTTTTCAGGAAAACATTTCAATTTATTGAATGGTTATATTTTTCCTGCCATTATGGGTGCTTTAATATCAAAATGTACATGGTCAGCCATATTTTTTTGACAGCTATTTAGGTGGAATTACCCCAGCGCCAATCATTCTGTAAAATGTTGTTCTAAATATCAAACAAATGCAATTTTATATCCAATAATAGAGTACCTTCACCATTAACTGAATCTCAGATTGCAAAATTATATATGCCAAAGTAGCTCAGCTGTTTGTTGTAAGCATGTAGAATTGTATTCTTTATATATAGAGAGAGCGAGAGAGAGAGAGCTCAAATTTTTTTTTTTGTACTTACATTGTACCTTGTGGTTGGTCTATGTTGATTTGTCGTGAAACCAGAGCCATTACAGAGACTATTGCTAAGGCGTACCACCAGTGCTTGTCTTCCCTGCATAAGATAGTTATTATTATTATTATTATTATTATTATTATTATTATTATTATTATTATTATTATTATTATTATTATTATTATTATTATTATTATTATTATTATTATTATTATTATTATTATTATTAGTAGTATTATTATTATTATTATTATTATTATTATTATGATTATTATTATTATTATTAGTAGTAGTAGTAGTAGTAGTAATAGTAGTAGTGTTTTCCCCTGTACATTGTAAGACAAAGAATTCTATAGCCATATTGCCTGCGTCTCATGAGAACCTAGAGAGTAAGGACAACAAAAGGCTGCCAATCCCTTTCTCCCGAAAATTGTTTTCCCTTGCCAAAAGAAGAAGGAAATAAGATGCACAGGGTATGATGGAACCTCGGTGCCTCACCTTTTTTTTTTTTTTTTTTTTTTTTTTTTTTTTTTTTTTTTTTTTTACAATTGTGGGCACCCAGCTGGCTCCAGACTTACAGACTATTGTTAATTATCTAGGTAATATACATCAAGAAGACCAAATTAATTTCAGATGTCAGTAAAAGAAGGCTTCACCTTTTCATTTTTCCCTCTTTTCTGAAAGTAACATTCTGACATTCCTTTTCATTCACTTTTTCTTGTTGGCTTTGGGATGCCTTGCTTTCTTCTCTTTTCATCTTCTTCAAGTTTATTTATTTACTTATTTATTTATTTAGTATTTATTTTCACGATATAGGTTTTTTATATTTTCATATATGCCTTTTCAACATGAGTAAATTGCATAACTTTATGTATTTACACTTTTAATCATTAGAAACTTACATTAAATGCCCAAAAGTAAGTCCCTTTTTCAATCGGCTTAATTTTTCTGTTTTGTTTCTGCTTTTAAGATTTTGGTATATTCTATTATTACTCTTTTAAATAAGAAACTAAGATTAATCATATATTTTTTATTGAAAGTAGATTTTTATGATATATCTGTATAAGTTATATACACTTATTTTCCAATATATCATTAAAATTTGCTATGCTTGCTAAGTATCTCTTACAAACTGCATACTAACACTAACGTAGGAGGAAAGTTTTTATTTTTAATAAAACTCAAAACGTCATCAAAAACAGGGAAAATGATCAAAAACTAGTTTTAAAAGGAAAAACTATCGTACAGCATCATACATCAATTTAGGCGCCACTTATATGTTCGCGTGACTCCAGGTAAAAATAAGAAAGGTCACTGCAAAAGTCACATGAAAAGTTTAACCTAACTTAACTTACCTAACCTAAACTACACTAACTTTACCTGTGAATTTTTATCTGTGACTTTTTAATGGTCACGGTTTATGCATCTCACTATATATAGTCGATTATTCTCTAACCTATCCTAACTTAACCAATGTAGCCTAGCCTAACCACCATTTTGCTGATTTATAAATAACAGAATTAACTATATGTCATATGTAAACATGCAAGCTATGTATGAAACTTGACGGCCAATTTTCTGAGTAGATAATGACGGACATACCCACAAGTGGGCATGAATCTTTCGTTTGGCAGAGGGAAATTCAATAGACGTGGCTGGGATGGCCAGAGGACAACACAGACGTCATTATGACCTGTTACGCCATCGAGAGAGGAAGGCGGTAATTCAGAGTGAATTTGGCATCTCTTCCTTTGACGCACATAAAGAATATTATCGTAACTGAATCTACGACTAATAATAATAACTATAATAGTAACATTTTCAAAACTAAATACCATATCCCAGTGGGCCCCTGTGATGGCCATAATTGTAGCAAAAGAAGTCATTAACATATCCTACCTAATCTCTGACAAAGGAACCAAAAATAAGTTTTTCAGGAAAGTGGTTGCCAGCCCCTCATCACTATATATTTCAGTCATCTCCTACAATAATTGGAGAATATGAGGGTGGAATATTTTATTCCCTCTGAACGACAACAACAACAACAACAACAACAACAATAATAATAATAATAATAATAATAATAATAATAATAATAATAATAATAATAATAATACGGGAACCCGTATGAGTCATTAAGGAGGTCGTTATTGATTTGATCTAGTTAATAACTGGAACGTTGCATGTGCCATTTTTAATGTGATTTAATCTAGTTCAATCCAGACAGTACCTTACTGGAGGACCATGACGTCAGAGTAAATGCCCTTCATCCGCAGATATATAGGCATTAGATAAATGATTTTTGGATACTATTGCAATATATATATATATATATATATATATATATATATATATATATATATATATATATATATATATATATATATATATATGTATATATATAATATATATATATATATATATATATATATATATATATATATATATATATATATATATATATATATATATATATATATATATATATATATATATATATATATATATATATATATATATATATACTTAATTGTGCTCACGGGAGAGAGCCCAATTTCCGTCTCTCTCGGTTTCCATTATTTCTAATTACTTACACTCATATCTTGCCTTAAAATGTCAGTGTATGCTTCTATAATCATTGCCTTCTTTCGTATTTCCCCGTCTCTAAGTCAGAATTCCTTATACATAATTATTCAGTAAGAGAATATGCTTACTATTAATAGACTATATACTCTATGAAGAGGGAATTGGGTATTAAGGTCTAATATGTCTTATCGCTAAATATTTTTGAACACAGTATTAATAAACTTTATTTAGTGTGCGGAAACTCAACAACATATATGGGAATGCCAATAAAGGTGGACTAAGACAGGCTGGAGCTGGGGAATTAAGACTGACTGCGCATCCTAGCTCCCTACGTCCGGGTCAAACACAGGTTTGTTACTTTCCGAGTCGAGCACTCTAACCATTGTGCTATTGCTGTCCCCAAACAAATGACAGATTGTCAGTAGACTAAATATCATGCTCTCAGGTCTGAATAAAATATACTGAATATAATAAATAGATGTTTACAGCTAAACTCCATATCTCAGGTAAATGGCCACATCTGAAACAAAAGGTTTCGGGTGTTGAGATTTCAACCTACATTTTGCATCCTTACCTCTACTGCCAAGTATCCCGTAGTTAAGAAGAAGAAGAAGAAGAAGAAGAAGAGAGAGAGTTTGCTAATCCATCCCCTTATCTATCCCTTTAAGTCGCTTTCTATGATACACAAGAAATGCAACCGTAATCCTCTCCTCTCCCATCACCTGTATGGATAAAGAAATTGACCAGGAGACGGGGTGCTACGAGCATACACCTCTTTCCCATGAGCAAAGTTAGGTATATAAGTCACTACATGATCCCGGTTTTACGTCATGGACTCCTTTTCTATTAAGGGCAAGGACGATGCCTCCTTTTAGAAAGACATTAGTTTAGGTAGTGTAATTACCTAATTGTGTGTGACGGTTACCATGAGTGAATGCCATTTCTGAGAGACCGTGAGGGGGTGTCTCGATTCGAAAACTTGACGAATCAAAATCATGGGCGTTACCACCCGGCCACGGCGTGAAAGACTTAGTTAAGGATCTATGAAGTCATAGATGTTGCCTATTGCGTCGTCTGCTAAAAACAGCTGACTGCCGTTAAACGTAAACAGAGCCCACTTCGTATTGAAAATTAACTAGTTTCGACGTCTTTGAGGACTTGAAAGACCTTCAGGGACCTTCACCGCTCATTAGAACATCAAGGAATAGTGAAGCCTTGTTGGAGTGTTGTAGAAAATCAGGGTCTTTGGGGATACAGTGGGTCCTGGTGTGACCTTCGGGTTTAACTGAGGATTTCCCGAGTTGCGACTTCAGTAGCAACTAAGCCATCCTAAGGGTGTCATTTGGAGGTTCAGGGCTTGCTTTGCGCCCTTCAGGGACTTTGAAGTAGATTACAGAAGTAGACCACGATGGAGACCAGCCAGGGCCAGGGACCTGGGTCTCAGACCATTACCCTAATGAAAATCGGGCATTACCAAATTGGTAATACCCTCGGAGCAGGAACTTTCGGCAAGGTTAAATGTGAGTAGATTATGTATGTAGTTGTAGATCCCAGTTTCCAAGCCACAGCTATTGCATTCCTTGGCAGTGAAATAGCTCAATTCAGCGAGTTTTCTAAGATATGCATATTGTTCCGAATTCCAAGCTATTGTTCATTGCTATTTTATAGGCGAATTTGGGGTAAATATTTGCTTTTACACCCCCCACTGGCTTAAAAGAAATTACTTAACACTTAACAGAAATATATAAAAGAAATACAAAAGGCTCATATTATAAACTTGTTTTGCAACCTATGGTAAAGTTGACCTTAAAAAACCCTTTCGAGTACTCTTGCTTGACTTAATATTATAAATGTCATGAGATTTTTTATAAATGGGGTGTGAAAGTAAACATTTACCGAATTTTAGATTATTTTTCTCTTGGAAATGAGTTGTTTTAGGAATAAGCGTCCTCTATTATTTCATAGCTTGGAAGAGTAAAACACTGAAAACCTGGATTTTGGAGTTGTGTGGGATCACATATTATTCATCTTAACCTGATAGTTATTTTAAAAAGTCTTGAAGTCAAGGGGATCATAACAAACATGTAAACATACACAGCATCAAAAAATATGTGACTGATCAGCATTACTCTTCTCATTATGAATAATTCTTTTGACATAGCTTGTTATCTTGTTAAGTTAGGATTTTCACTCTCTTCATTACTTGTTTGTTACTTGAGATTTAGTATTTTTGAATCTGCGAATGCATTTAGCGCCATTGTATTGAAACTGGAATGAACTGGATTTTAATTTTTTTTTTTTGCATGATTTATGTGGAATGAATTAGTTATTTTATGCATTTTTTTTTTTTTTTTTTTATGGATTAGATGGAGTTCATATCCTTACGGGAACGAAAGTAGCCATCAAGATTTTGAACCGAAGGACTATAAAGAATCTAGACATGGTCAGCAAGATTAAGAGAGAAATCACAAACTTAAAGCTTTTCAGACATCCTCATATCATTAAACTGTAAGTATTAAGTCGACACTTATATTTATTGACATAATATTACTTAAAGTAGTTGGAATAAGAGGTTCCAACATTGAAAAATTGCAAAATTGTTGAAATAAAAGGTCCAAACATTTCAAAAATTGCCAAAGCTGCAAACTAATAATGGAATAGATTGTGTTTTTGGATATTCAGTTATCATCTATTCTACCATTCCTTACTTTTATACCAGTTTTCAGCACTAAAAGATTGGCAATTTAGCGTAAAGAAAAATGTAATCAAGTTAATACTAGAGGCTGTAACAGTGAAGGGATACCAAATGCATGTTATAATCTCTAACTTTGTATCATGTTTCTTTTATTTGCCAAGAAAAAGATAGTGTTTGCTTGCCAGATTTATCGTAAATAGAGGCTCAAGCTTTTTAGAAACGCCCAAAAATTATAAAAAATTAATGTTTTTTCAGAGCGAAGGTTATATTTATTTCGACCATTCCTTTTTTTAAAGTAATTTCTAGCAAAACTTATGCTCCACAAAGGTGTTGATGTTATAGACTGCTAGAATATTACGTTACCGTGTCACCTAAGAAATAATAATATATGTTGCCATTTTATATGACATATTATTATCAGCATCACCATATCTAACATGCCTCTTTTTTTCAATTTCTAACACGTGAATAGACTTCACTCTCAAAACTTACTATAAATAGTGGCTCGTGTTTTCCCCCTTTTAATTCGATTGTGAGCATCTTTTGTAACTCCGGTTGGATACAGCATTACACTCTTAAAAAACTTGATTTTTCATTATTTTTCAGATATCAAGTTATCAGTACCCCGACAGATATCTTCATGGTGATGGAATATGCCTCAGGTGGTGAATTGTTTGACTACATTAAGGAAAAAGGCAAAGTAAGTACTGTATTAAACATGAATTTACTGTGCAAGACCACTGTGTGTTGACTTCTGGTGAATGTGTGTACTTTGACTTGGCCACCCCCTTTACAAGGGGGTGGTCATTATATATGTATGTAAATGTGAAAACAATAAGAATGTGTAGTATCTGCTTTACTCTAACTCATAGTTTGGCATAATAATATAAAGATAAGACTTTTTAGACTTTATGACACTCTTACTTTTAATGCAATTGGTTCGCTCTTATACCTGTAATAACGTCTTAGAATGTTGTAAATTAAACGTACCAATCACAAGTTCTTTCCTTGATATTTACTTTCTTCTTTTTTGAAGTAGAGCTGTTGGATGGTAATTTTGCCCCTATTGAACGTTGAGCCTGTGAAAATTCTGTTCCTTCATTGACTCCATTTATGGAATGGTATACTCACTGAGCCTTCTAAGATGACTGGGGGTTTTACTACCCCCTTCTCCTTATCCCCAGGTGGCTTTGGAATAAAGAGTAGATATATTAGTTTCCATGGTAGTAGAACACAGGACCTCCTATGTAGGAGCCAGGCACTTTCGCTGCTGAATTTAAGCTCTTTTTCATAATTACAGTATTATATATTTCATTGTACCGTTTATCCATTTGCCTTTCAGCTGAAGGAGTCTGAAGCACGGCGATTCTTCCAGCAGATAATATCAGGTGTAGATTACTGCCATCGCCATATGGTTGTACATAGAGATTTAAAACCAGAGAACTTATTACTAGATCACAACCTCCATGTCAAAATTGCTGACTTTGGTAAGAAGTCATTCTGAATTTATTTGGTTGTTCTTCCTCATATGTGGCTAAAAGTTGTCATACAAATGAGCCCTGAAATGTAGTTCATGACATATTTAAGTGAAAAATATTATTATTGTTATGATATTTTCAGGTCTGTCAAACATCATGGTTGATGGAGAATTTCTCCGCACAAGCTGTGGCTCGCCTAACTATGCTGCCCCTGAAGTTATATCTGGAAAGCTATATGCTGGTCCTGAGGTATGTATATATTAAAAAAAAATATTTTGTTTTACTTATTGCTGTCTGGGATTGGGAGGAAATATTCTTTATATTTTGTGTTGTATGAGGTGACTAAGAGGGATTGTGGAACATTGGGTAATGGGTTGGGTGTGATAATGCCCTTCTTCCTCTTGTCTTTTATTAGTTGTTCCCACGTTATTTCATACATTAGATTTGGTATCCTGCTTAAGAAAGATACAGTAACTACTTTTATTCTTTTTGTGGTGAAGAGAAAGGATGCTGCTTTTGCATATCCATTGTGTAGCTGAGGGAAGATCAGGGGTGTCGCCCGTGTTCTGGCGGGCGTCAGCCTGTGCAAGCCCCAACCGCCTACTGTGGTGTCCAGCCACAGCAGTAACCTGCCCAGTAAACAGCTTAAACTCTCTTGCCTGGACAAAGCTCAATCTGTCGGCCTCATGAATGTGAAGTCAGCACGTTACCACTGTACTAGTCAGGGAGAGGAATTTATTTTTTTTGTTACAGACGAAGTGTTTGAAGAAATGTTTCCTCAATTGTCTATGTTTCAAGTGTGTGCCATTATCCGTAACCACGAGAAATAACTATTGTGATGACAGTGTTTAAAAGGATATTATACCATTATACTCTCTTATGTCTTAGAATATAGCATAAAGGTATAGGAGAATGAGACCTGAGAAATCCTTTGTTCTGGAAATTTTGACTTTGTAAATGGAAGTTAATAATACCAAGACATAAATATGACACAATCTATTAAGAAAAAATAATGTATATAGAGAAAGAAAGACGTCAGTGTTGCGAGTGAAAGAGGAAGAAATTAAACATAAGTAGTGTTTTAGATTTAGAAAAAAAAAGGAGATACATATTAGGTAGATTGACACACTTTTCTATACGATTTGGTACAGGTTGATGTGTGGTCTTGTGGCATCATCCTATATGCTTTGCTCTGTGGCTCCCTCCCATTTGATGATGAAAATGTGCCATCGCTCTTCAAGAAAATTAAAAGTAAGTACAGTATCTGATTGAATTGGCCTTAGTGTATATCTTTCATATTTACTCATATACAGTAATAATGTTTTCATATCACGGTCTGTATAGCAGTTAAAACCTTATAGAAATTGAAAGTTCTCCAGCATTAAACTTTATCTATTCTGACAGTATGTGGTAAAATTGTGGGCATTGGTGGATGTTAGTATTTCATATCTTAAGGATTAGAGGTGTTATGTGTTTTATTAGACATAAGTTGAAGCTTGGTTGACTTTTGTGAGAGTGCTACTTATGATAAAAAGTGATTGATAACAGTAACAGTACTGATCGTTTGAGAGGGGAATGGTATAATTATTCAATAGAGAAATCATAGAAATTTTGCAGAAAATATTGGCTAATGATATATAATAGCTCAGCAGTTTCTTGTGATACTCAAGAAATGCGAAACCTGATTAATTTCTAGATGCTGTCGCTTTGCTTTTACAGATGGTGTGTTCCAGATCCCAGATTATCTGAACCAGAGTGTTGTTCGTTTGCTTTTGCACATGCTGATGGTAGATCCTATGAAGAGGGCAACTGTGGATGATATCAAGTAAGTTTGTACCATAAATATTATTGTATGTTGGTTTGTTTGTATTCTCTTAAAATGCATAGAAAGATTTTATATAACTTTTCTTCATACATTCTGGCCTATCCCACCAGACATTGCTGGGTGATCGCTACAAAAGAAAGATAAAATAAATGGCACAATAACAAAAAATACTCATTTTTGTTTCTCTAACTAAACACCTTTACTCATTTATATGCATGTGGATACCGTGATGTATAATGGAGAAGTTCAAGCCAATATTAATTTTCAGAACTAGGCCTTAGGGTCACAGGTATACCTTGACCCTATTTTAGTCACGAATCTTTATTCTACATTGATTTTCTTTGCATATTTTTCTTCTAAGGAAACACGAATGGTTCCAAAAGGATCTCCCGGCATATTTGTTTCCACCGCCATATGATATGGACAGTTCTGTCATCGATCAAGATGCTATTAGTGAAGTCTGTGAGGTACGAACAAGGCTTGTATTTTGTGCTTGAGACATCTTTGGATATTTTTTGTACTAGACCCAGATTGGCTATTTTATGACATTAAGTTTTATCATTAATTGTCATTTTTATATAAGCAGGGTCACCAATCTGTACTAAAAGAATCAAGGTAGCAAAGTCTCAACATGCCCTGCCTTCCATCACCTCTTCTGTTTCTTATTTTATGGCAGAGCCCTATCTTTCCAGGGAGCGTGGTATTATCACCCTTCCTTACTTCCTTATCTCCTTAATTACTTTCCATGACATGTAGGGAACAGAAAGGTAATATCTTTAGCCCTTACCAAATGTGACGCAATATTTATAAGATTTTTATGCAGTGCTTATTGTCTTCTGCTAGGGTGAGCAGTGTGGCCACACTTTAATCTAACCCCAATTCTTCACTAATAAGCATTCGCTTAAAGTCCCACTTATTAGTGCCATATATTTTCAATATGAAGCTAACCATTATCAGTGTTAAATTCTGGACCTAGGAATTTTGGCAATGACTATCTTTTAATGGAAAATTTCTGTATGCATACAGAGGTATATTAGATCATGCTACTTGAATTACTTTGGTACATAATAGAGTTGATGTTTGCCGTTTTTTATGTCACTCTTAATCCCTATTTGACTGGGTGTGAACATAGAGAGGTTGGAACACGGGACTTAAGACTGCATACCCTTCCAAATGCCCCGCATTGAGTTTGAACATGGGTTTGCAACTTCTTGGGTACAGTGCTCTAACCGCTGCATCCGCAGTCCCTGTAGTATGTAATATAGTATCTTTTATTATTATTCTTTTCACAGAAATTCCAAGTGGAAACTGTCGAAGTGCAAAATGCCCTTTTATCTGAAGATCCTCACAATCAACTTAAGATTGCTTATAACCTTATTGTGGATAACAAGAGATTTGCTGATGCCAATGCTCTTTACAGGTATGTGTTTGTGTGCTCTTTATAATTCGTTTTTATTCCAAGTCCTCTTCAGTTTCGGTTTTTTGGAGGAGAAGGGTGAGAAAAAGATCAGGAATGGAGAGTTTGCAAGCTGCTAGCTCTCTTAATAGTATCTCACAATAGAAAATATGAATTTACAGTTCATTCTTCCCCAGCCTCAGGGAGTTTGTCTGTTTTAATTATTAATTTTTTTGGATCGGGAAAGCATGGAACAGTAATTGTGATTTCTTACTCTTTTTTTTCGCTTTCATGCTAAATGCACAACTCTTGAGGATGGAATTATGTACTTTATTTATTGATTTCTGTCGCTTTGTATTCAAAATTATGGTTTTGAATTGTTCCAGATAATCTTACATGTTCTGCTCTGCACATATTCATCATCCTTCAGTAATTGATTATATTATAGAACCTTCTGTCCCTGGTGGTGATTAAAGCACTCGACTTGGGAAGTGACAAAGAAATCCATGTTTGAGTCTGCCATTGGGCTTGAGGAAGTTCATCCAGCCTTAATTCCCAAGTTCCAACTTGTGCCCACCCCCATTCGATTGGGATTAATAGTGACACATAAATGGCAAATAGCATAGTTTTCGTCCCTGGCGGGTGGGGAGAAAAAAATACAATGCCTGTATTTCGTGCATTGCCTGAGAGGGTACTAAAAGGGAAAAGGAGGCTTAGAGATAGCACTTCTTTATACTTGCCACAAAGTAGCTGATCGAAGCAGTGAGATTTCTTAATGGAATGAAGTCCTGTTGATTCCCATTTTTGTTCAGTTGTGGCCACCTTGTTGACTAAATAGAATATGGCCTCATGTTGAAAAGTCTTACCTTACTACCCCAGCTCCAACTATTCGATATGAGATATTGATAGTGACGCATGAAACATTACACAAAAACAACATATTTGTTGCAGTATGACTTATTTTTTTTTTTTATTCAGATCCTCTTACGTAGTATCTATTCCTATATATATTCACCACTAGGATACTTTTCCTAAAGTATTATGAAATGCTATGCCTTTTTTCAGCATTTCAGCATTTTATAGCGCTGGATCACCACCTCCTGCTCCGCAAACGCCAGCTTTCAGTCCATCTGACTCGAGCCCGAGCCCATTCAGGCCACATCCGGAGCGTATAGCGCGTAAGTCCAAAAATGGTCAGTGTTACCCCTCTAGTTTTGTTGTTGCTTTTATGTCAAGTTTACTCAAGCTTCATCGAGAAAGTTAGGAGGTAAGATCTAGATATGGACATTCTTCTCACTACCAAAAGGAGTGGGGTAGAAAAATATTCCCATATCAAACCAGTGATTGAAAGGAGGATATAGAGAATTATGTTTTCTGTATTCATCAGAGCAAGTAAAGGGGAAAATAGTATTTTGATTGTCATTGTTATATTTGTGGACTTTTCAATATATTTTTTGACTTTTTTTTTCATTTACCTTTGAGGATAATGTCCATTTCATGTACAATATTTTTAAAATTCGTTTTGTTTTTAAAGTTGATTGGGTTAAGGTAAGTGCATGCCAATCCTCAAAGCTAACTGCTTTTCATGTGCTTCTTTGTTCATTGTCATGGAATGCGGACCTTTGGCCTGTGCATCCGTTATTCTAACCAGAGTAGGTATGTTCCTTGTAATGTTGTTATTGCTCTTCCTTGTAATGTTATTACTCTTTCTTGTATTGTTACTATAGCTTTCTATTTTTATCTTTCTTGTTTGTTTCTTTTACTCTCATTAACTGTGTACTTATTTAGGATTTTTTCATGAGTGAAGACGTCTCTAGTAATATATCTCTATTTCTGTATGTTGTCATGATAGGGTATTATCATTGGTTAGTTTTATTTAATGAATTTTTAGTGCATTTTCTTTTAGGATTTTAGTTTTTTAGACTTATGCCTTACAATCAGAGAACTCGTTAGTTTTATGGAGTTTGATCATAGATTATTAAATTGTATGTGTACAGTACTTTATTTATGTTCTCTTCTATAGTTCTTCGGTACTTGATGTGAGAACTGAATGAATATTATTTGCAATTAGCAACAAAATGAAGTCAGCAAAACTATGAAAATTTCAATTAACGACTTTTCTGCCTTGAAGGCTTAACTTATAGACAAGTATTTTGGGTATTTTTTTATCCCAGTAGATACTCTTTTTCTCCAAGCAATTCTAGGTAGATTTTTTAAATTTATTAAATACTCTTATGTCCAGAATTCCATTTTAGTACAGTAGATATAATTTCTTTTATATTTTTTTTTCAAATGTTTTGTTTGTCTGCATTTATCTCTTAAGTGTGTATTTCTATATCCAGCTGGGCTTGTTGCTTGGCTAGTAATAGTAATAATAATAATAATTACTAAGAAATGATAATTGTAATTAAACTGCTATGATAACAATACAGTGTTATCCATGAAAAGCATTGAACATCAGTGGAATCGAACCTGCAAAACTGATCACTTATTCTTTGCAAGCATCACACCAACCATTCTACTACAGCAGATAAAATCTGCCCAATATATTTCAATCAGTATTTTTATTGACTTTCCGGTCACATGTAACTGTATTAGGTTGATACAAGAATGACACAAATGTACCTGTGAGTACTGGTGGTGTGTGAGAAAGAATGCTGGCCCAGTATATCCTGTGAGTTGTAATATTGAAGGAAAAGAATTACCCTAATTGCGTAGGAGAAATAATTTCTCTTTCTCTGCGTGTCAGTTGAACTTACTGTAGGGCACAGGAAGTGAATGGATGGCAATCCAGAGTTTCCAGTATTTTAAGATCAAATTCTGAAGGAATCTATTTCCTTTTTGTGTGTGCATTGTGCACTTTGGATTAGATTAGTTTGTATATCTGATTCTTGTGTGAGTGCAATGGTGTTTGAAACTGGATTAGAGTGCCATGCAACGATGCAAAATACACTATTCTTTTA
This sequence comes from Halocaridina rubra, assembly GCA_037179515.1. Classification (NCBI taxonomy): domain Eukaryota; kingdom Metazoa; phylum Arthropoda; class Malacostraca; order Decapoda; family Atyidae; genus Halocaridina; species Halocaridina rubra. The sequence goes on along the minus strand of JAXCGZ010000066.1, from coordinate 29,772 downwards.
ATGTATCATTGCCTGATTTTCAGCTTGATGTGCAAATAACTGTAAGGACTAGCTTCTTCTGTCATACATTGTCACTAATTGAATCTTCATCTGCTTTATTTGGGCATGGTAACCATGCTACCCTAATAAGCATAAAGTTTGTTATTGCTTTTATAATAATTTTCTAAGTTGCAATAATATGACTTTAAGATACGCTTCTGGGAAGCTTACCATTTGACAGCGCTTTATAATGTTACATTATATACACTACAGTAAATTGATTTTACGTGATTAATTGAGGACAAATTTAATAGTGGAACAAAGAGATGGATTTGATACAGATTAAATGAACATTAGTTATAATTATGTTTATTTGTACAAAAGTAACGCAATATCAGTTCATTACGCTTCGTATGTAGGATATTTTGCCTCGATCTTTTGCATACTCTTTCTTGATTTGTTTTGTAATTCATATATATAGATGCTACCCGATTTGGCAAAATTTACAATTGTCAATATCAGTGAGTTTAGAGGAAAGAAGTTATATTATTGGGGTTGTAAAGTCATATATTAAACTGATGATTAAAATTGGTGTTGCTGAGGGCATTTTCCGTGCACTGTATATCGTTTATCTGTTTTTTGTAGTACAATTAGTTCCCTGAATGGGGTAGACACAGACCTGGGGAATTGAGGCTGGATGCCCTTTCAAATGCCCTGCAGTGAGAATTGAATAGGATTTGTCAGGCTTGTAAATTCCTGACGTGTGTGCTCTACTGCTACCTCCTTCTCCCTTTTTTTTTTTTTTTCCATATACTGTGTTTAGCTATCCAAAAACATTACTACATGCTGTTCCATTGGATTGATTGTTTAATATTTACAATACCATATAGAAAAATGACATGTTTCACAGAATGCTGGGAACTGAACTATGCTGATTTACAGTGATAGCTTTGCCTTTGTGTGAGTTTGCGATTGGTATACTGGTGCTTTGAAAAATACTAATGCAGGTGCCTATGTTTTCCTACACTGAAAACAAGTGTATGAACGCTCTCTAATTTTTATTTACCCTGCAGCTTTGCGTGAGAGGGCTTTGAGTGGTGACAGAGGTGTGCCTAAAGGAACTCCAGTCAAGAGAGCAAAATGGCATCTTGGTAAGTGTAATTCTCTGTTTTTATTTTGTGTTTTAGGCTCACACTAGGTGTTTGAAGTGTTTTTGGTGTGGGGGTGTGAATATATATTTGGTCTCTACTAAATCTGTCTTATTTGGTGTTTTAAAATACTATCAAACCTGGTATATGTAGACTTAAGTACGATGCAAACTTTATGTTTTACTTGGTAAATTTTATTGTGCATTTTCATTGATGTAGATGCATGAAAGAGAATTTTGCCCATATATTCCCTGTGTTGTAGGAGGTCTTTAAGCGACTTTCCAAAGTAGTAAAGGGGAGAAAGAACTCTATAGCATTTGTGCTCATTCTGTATTTTAGAAAGAACTGCTATAAGGGATAGGGAAATATGGGGTTGGCTATCCTTCCCTTCCAAACATAACTTGCAGAGAGACAGGAATAGGTGAGGTATATTGCAGCTCTTCTGCCTCAGTTCTGTTAATTGGTTGTTACCATCTTGCTAGCTTTAGTGATATGTCTTTGTGTGTGAAATAAAAATTTGCTTAGAAGTTAATAAGGGAAAGGTTTACTCATGACCTCATGATTTGTTTTCCTTTCCTTGGCATAATTGTTTTTCATAATTATGGGACATTGGAGACGTATTCCTGTACCCAGTTATTAATGCTGTTTTTTAATATCTTTTGTTTATATTTGATGGAATGAGATGATTTTTTTTTAAAGCTCTTGGCATATTTGTTCGGATACGTTTTAAAAAATGCTAAGAGAACTAAAGCATAAATTTGTTCTCACATTATGTAAGCCAAACAGAAGTAGCTTAATAATTAGTTCTCGTCATTCTTGACCCCTTTCAGGTATCCGCTCCCAGAGCAAACCACTGGATATTATGAGCGAAGTCTACAAGGCTATGAAAGTCCTGGGTTTTGTAAGTACAACTAACTTTTTCATTTTTTTGTTGTTGTACATATGAATGGCATTTGGGGACCAAGGTAGCTGAGTGGTTAGAACACTCAACTCGGGAGTTGACAGACCTGCAATCAAACTCACCATGAGGCATTAGGGAGGGTATCCAACCAAAGTTCCCCAGCCTCTCTCTGTCTGTGTCGACCCCTATATTGGGGATTAATAATGACATATAAAACGTTCACATATACATTGTGCGTTTGTTGTCCATAGAATATTCAGAACAGTTCCATTACAGGAATTCACTAAATTGCGGTTAATTGTATATTTGCCTCTTTTACTCAAAATTTCCTAACATTGGAAGTTATTTACTTCTCGCACTAGTACAATATAATAAAAGATGTTCAGTTGTTACCTGTTAGTATTAAAGTAAGCTTGTATTATTGTTTTATGGTATCAAAAGCATTTTATATTTAATATATTTTCAAACGAGATGGCATACCCTGGTGAACTCAACAGAGTGGCATCATTTGTACCAAACTGTTTGAGGTACCAGGGCTCCAACATACCTAACCATCCTTCCTTCCATGGCCAGTTGTTTTGTGGTTAGAAATAGAAAAAAATTTTCTCCTATCCCATTTAGTTGGCTTTATTGACACGCAGGAAATACTGGTTTAGTATTCTTTCTTCTCTTTCACCAGAGATAAGAATAACTCCTCCATGTTTCCTTGTGTAAAAGTCGTGTAAATGGGGTAGAGCAAAGGGATTGAGAATCCCCCCTTTTTATTTTCCTCATGCAAAATTTCAAGTTTTTTCTTTGATTCTGCCACACCCCTTGTAAGGGGGATTATGGGTTTCGTTTGTATAGATAGATTTACAGTAGTAAACATAGTTGGTTTCTTTTCATAGATAGATTTACAGTTGTAATCATTGTTTTTTCTTGCTTTTCATCATTACAGGAATGGAAAGTATTAAATCCTTTCCTTATTCGCGTACGCAGAAGGAATGCCATGACGGGCAGCTATGTCCAAATGGCCCTTCAGTTATACCAAGTGGATTATAAATCCTATCTCCTCGATTTCAAAATCATCTCTAACAATACCAATGAGATTGTGTTGCAGGAGAAAAAAGGTAAATTTATTTTGTACTCTTGTGCAGTTAGAGATGTAATTTTAAGAGTGTAATTAGTCTGCAGTAGAAATGTAAGTCTCAGAGCCTAATTAATTAACAAGCAGACATCGCCCTCAGTTAGTTAATAGTAGAGACATAGCTGTTTTAGCAATGGTTAATAGTAGATGTGTAACTCTTGAGGTATAATTCAAGTATGGGACATCTCTCTCGTAGTTCATTATTTAATAGTAGATTTTGCGCTTTTATTTCCTCACACTCTTTGGTGCACTATGAACTAATGGGAGCCAGTGGTGGTTGCTTTGACATATGTTAGGCTGCTGTGCATAATGCCCAGAAGCGAGAGTGTTGAGACCATTGTAATGATTAGCTGTTGTAATTATTATTTTTTTATTCTTCAGCCATAACTTCAGAGGATGACTCCCAGATGTCGTGTCATCACGTCATGGAGTTTTTTGAGATGTGCGCAGCTTTAATTACAGAGTTGGCTCGATAGAAGGCTCGCCGAAGTCTGTAGAACTCTTCTTGTTCTTACTCTATTAAGTTGGTGTTTTGGGATGATGTATAATGTTACTTTATAGTGCTTTTTTTTTACGTTCATTAATTGGAAAGTTGTCCACAAGACACAAATTACATTTCTGTATTTTGTTTATATTCTGCGTAATGTACAAGGCAATCGTTCTTGAGAAATGAGGAGCTTAACACACCTTTTTGTTTTGTGCGTGTGTGTATGCAAACAAACAGCTGCAGTCTGTTCATCTGCTGTACGCATTTCCTAGTTTCCAGTTTTCCTAGGCGCTATTTGACAGAAGAGTTTTAATTGGCATGATATTGATGTCAATATTTACTGTTTTGAAATGGACTAATGTCCAAGTGTTGGCCTATTCAAAATATGGCTGGCCATTTGGGTATGGGCAACCCTTCTAGGTGCCTTTGCTTTCTTATGGATTTACGAGTTTAGCCTATAGATATGTACGGCATACAGAATGCAGTGCATTCTTTGCAGCTAGGTTGACATTTAATGTTAAAAACAAAGTTATGTAAATTCAAGTTCGTATATGTTTTGTGAATATCTTGATAATATTAAGAAATGTTTACATTACATAAATAGTTCTACAGTACATATAGTAAAACAGGGATAGCTGATTCCAAGTAATGAATCTATGCCTTAAAAGAATGAAAAATCGATTGTGCTGGTAATAAATAAGAGAAATTTGTTGGATGAGCACCTTTAGATGCCAGCAAAGGGAGGACAAGAGCTGAAGAATATTCGAAAGAAATGTGGAAGATTGAGCACATTAATTTTTTTCCTAATATCCGTGAATTGACGAGTCATTTCCTTTGTAAAGATATTTTAATTTTTAATAGAAAAATTGAATATTTTGCTAAAAGTAGCAGGGTGCCCACAACTGAGAAAAAAGGAGGCAGCAGTTGCGTATATATATATATATATATATATATATATATATATATATATATATATATATATATATATATATATATATATATATATATATATATATATATATATATATATATAATAAATATATATAATAAATATATATAATAAATATATATATATATATATATATATATATATATATATATATATATATATATATATATATATATATATATATATATATATATATATATATATATATATATATATATATATATATATATATATATATATATATATATATATATATATATATATATATATATATATATATATATATATATATATATAAAGGTCTTTCAGGGAAGAATTCTACGATAATAATTATATAGTTTTAGAAAACCTCCAACGTTCTTTTCCCCTGTCATGTGATATCATAACTGTATATTACAATGCTAATTTTAAGTGATGAGTTGCAGTTTTACTCATTAAATGTGCATATTCATTTAGTGCCATAAATTACTTTTAAAGGGCTAATTTCTTCATAATCAATATTACAAAAGATTTATGAAATTTTATGTTCATATATGCGTACACTGCTTATGCAATGTTTAGAAGCACAAAGAGGTGTAACAGTAAGATGGTATGAATCTGCTTTGGGTAAATCAAATTATAGCATCAACTTCTATAATAATTTTGATACTATTCAACTGTAGTTGAAGATCATGTGTAGGAAATTAATTTTTTCAATTTATAGTATATAGCTGGGGACTGCCATGGTATAGTTGTAGACTGCTCTACTCAGGAGGTGACAGACCTGTGTTTGAGCCCATGGCTGGGTTTTAGGAACGGGGATCCAACCTTAATTCCCCTGCTTCAATCTATGTGTCGGCCCCAGAATGGGGACCAATAGCGACACAAAAAATATAAAAAAAAAAATCATCGTATAGTTCTTATTTTGCCAGTGGAATATGTCCCACTATGATCTCAAATTGGGGTGCAGCACTTAAGTGGTCATGTCCCGTTGGCTAGGTATCACCACCTTCTGCCTCCTTGGAGGTCCACATTTTAATGACAGATAACAAGATTACCTTTACATATTTACCGCTTCATTGCTTTTGTATCCCACATGATACCCACTAGCGTAGCAATAGCACATTTTATGCTAAACAAAATTTCATTTCATAAGATATTTTCTTATGTAGAGCTCCTGTCTCTGAAGCTTATGCTTTTTGTATAATACAGTACTCTGTCACCCATGAGTACTTATCTCAGGAGTCCTAGGGTCTCCACAAAGCATGGAAATTTGTCATAAAACTCATACCTTTGTGTTCTGCAACTGGTTTGCTTATTTGTCATAGTACATACAATGTTAGCCTCTAATCATCGTCTGAGAAGTGAGTTTGTATATTGTATTTTATGCAGATGATGATGTAATTACTATGGTTAAAGGAACTCGCTCTATGATTAATGGAATTTAGTTTACGGCTTAGGCAGTAAAATAAATATTGTGATATTTTATCTAGATTATTTGGTTCAAATAAAAGAACTATAATTTTTTTTGTCGTTTATTAGAGTAAACATTATTAAAATAGACATCGGTTTTTATATGTAATGTAAGATATTGGAGGTTTATTATTACATATTGAAAGCATCCCTTGTATCTCAGTATCTGGCAAAGATTTTACTCTGTAAAGGTATCTGAAATGGTATTGGCAGAAATTTTTGATGTACTGTAACTGTATCTGAAATAGCATTTCAAAGAACAAGAATTAGTAAGTATAACCAACTTAAGTTACGAACATCTTTCGTATTTTTTTAAGGATTGATCTCTATATGCATGCCATATATTTTTCAGCAAAATGGCTACAAACAAAATAAAAAAGATGGGAAGAATTCTGTACCGTCCTTCCTATATATGTTACCTTATTTATTTTCTCAAACTTACCTCTGAATGTTTTAAATTGCAAACTAAATTTTACCTCTGCATGTCGTAAATTATTAACAAAATATCTCTGCATGTCGTTAATTGCAAACTAAATTATGCCATTGATGGGCATAATTTTAGAAATACCTATAGTTTCCCTTGTTTACAATAACTGGTGTTTTAGATTTTGTCACTGATTTTTTTAAAATATTGTTAGTTGAATATCTACCTTGTGCCTGTACATTATTCCCGTACTTGCTTTTCACCAACCAATATGTTAATGGCTCACCTAGACATAGCTTACTTAACTCAACACCCTACATCTCATTTTATTGCTTACCTCTTGGCTATACACTCCAAATATTCTACCAATTACTTTCAGTTTCTATCTTTTTTAAATGTTTAAACCATGTGTGTGGTCTTTGCTTCTCTCTCTCAACTCAATTTCCTGGTCTCAAACTTTTTTTAATTTTCTTCACATCTTTCTTAAGCAACTCATCTTAGGGTTCTTTTTCTTTTTCTACCTGCTCAAGCAGTAAATCATAATTGGCTTATAGTTTGTTGCTTTGTTTCTTTTTTTCTTAATTATTTTCAGGTACTCAGGTGCTATGGGAAATTCTTACAATACCACTACTCACCAGCATATTTTGTTATAAACAAAGCCTATGACTATCTTTCTGAGAAGTAGTATATAAACCTGACTTTTTTTGTAATTAGCTTTTCAGACTGACATGCTGAATTATTTTAACCTACTGACTTTACAAATCCTTTAGAGGGCCTCCGCTCTAGCTTTAGTTTTCTCACCTGCTTAAGCAACGAGTTTACAAATCACTTTTAGTTTGTTGCTCTTGATTCTTTTTTCCAAAGCCTTTCTCAAATACTCAGATGGTAGTTAGTCGCAAAATCCTATTCATGACTAGCATCACCTAAAAATCATTACCTGTAACAACCATAGGCTCTGTACATCCTCCTGACAGGCTGAATACAGGAAGCAGGCGTATTCACTCATTTTCATCAGGTCGTGTTTTCTGCAATTTCCTTTCAGTAAGATCTAAAATTTGTCCAATATCCAGTGATTCACCTGGCTGGATTCCATAACCTTTCAGAAGCCCTTCTGGATTGGATGGCGTTATACAGTCAAAGTGTGGTTCCTTCCTCAAGACTGTATCGATGTCTATGCTACTGAAGAAGGCCACTGACTGAGGAAGATCCCTGAAGCCTAATCTGTAGACAGAAAAATAGGTACACTAGTCGGTTCATGAAATTAATGATACTTATATCATTAGCCATCGTGGGTCAACTTGACGACAACCTGAGATGCTGATATGTGAAGTATTCTTTGAACAGAAACAAAGATTTAATAATCCCTTTGATTCCTCATTATATTTAATTAAACAGAAAAAAGTACATTTTGGAAATTCGTCTCTGTTTAGAAATAAAATCTGTGATCCAGCTACCTGGCTAAAGACTGTGCAGTTCAAGACAGAATAGGTAAAGTATGAACTGATGAAGGGATATCGAGCTACAAGATATTAAGATATTATTTGATATCATATGGCATAATTCTGAAACACTACAATGCTTGACAGATGTAGACAAATAGTCTTGACAACATAAAACTTTTCATGCAACTAGGTCTCAGTTTTATTTATCAAGATGTTGCCATACCCTCTTTGCCAGTAGGGTGGCCACAAGTGTAGCAAAAGGTACAAGGTAACAGGGTTTCATCATATCTTGTCATTCCTCTAACAGAAGTTCCTTATATATCCAAGAAAAAGAATGTCGGTACCTGGACTGTGGATGGCTCCTAACTACTAGTCATAAAAATTTCATCATTATACTCACCTACAAGCAAAGAGTGAACGAGTTAGGAGATTTGTAATCTGAAGAGCAAGAGCCGCTCTGTATCGGTCTTCGGATGCCACCAAGTATCGAACCTAAAAAAAAAAGGGAAATAAGAACTAATAAGTATCACATCAACATAAGTGCCGAAAGGGGATAAGAGGGCAGAGCTGTTAATTCCCCTCTCCCTTAATTTAAAGTATCTTGCTGGAAGAAGAACAGACAATAAAGGCAAGAATGGCAATTTGTGTTAAAATCCTACGACTTAAAGTTTTGCATTACAGTTGCAGCCATCCTGCTAGCTTCAGCAGAATAGCGTGTCTCATTTATGACATGGTATGATCACATCACAATTAAGAATTATCTTACCAACCTCATCGTGAATGCTGATGCAAAAGCGACCCTTTATATTGTACTTCTGGAACAGCCACTGCATGGATACCAACATCAAATGCAAGTAGTCAACAGCTACAATTAAAAGAAATGAAATACTACATAAGTCTACTTCCTGGTTCATGTGATAATTTTTACACTCTTGGGGAATATTATGGTGAAAAGTGAGAAACGGACAGAGTAGCTCTTAGTCTCAAGAACTGGACAAATACTACCCAAATAGTGCTTGTTATAGGGATTTTAGTACACCCATTATAATATAATAATGGCAAGATATAATTACCCAAATATTTGTGGTGCACAGTATATATGCTCAATCAAAATTTTCCTTGTGTGTGCCTGCAAATGATTAAAAATTTACTGGCATATGCCATGGCTTGAAATGAATATGCAAGTAGGATGGATAAAAGTTTGTTTCTTAAAATAATCAACTAAAAATTATAATTATACTCAAAGAAAACACAAAATTAATATATATAAAATATCAACCAAAATTTACCAGAGCTCTGAACAACCCAGTTCACTCTACTTGTCATGAACTGGTCATCCACATAGTCTGGCTCTAATGCCCTGGTCATTCTAGCTCCTAAAACAGGTGTCTTGGGTTTATCTGATCTGGCAATAGCTTCAAGGCAGTTAAACATATGGGATTCTGAGCCACCAACCCATATGGGAGTACTGACTACGACGTCTTCAAATGCTGCTTCAATGTTATTCTGGCGTAACATACGTACCAATTTATTGACCTGGAAAACAAATTAGTAATGTATTGTCCCCCCCAGCGCCCACGAGGCGCTCCCAAAAGGAGCTATGTCATAAAATACTGCTTCTGAGCAATTCTTTAGTTGTAGCGCATTGACTACTGAAGTGGATATAAAATAGAAATGTGTGAAATATGAAGATATATAGGCCCACTTATTCCATAGTGTTGGGTTACAGTCCCTGACCAATGGCCAAGTGATGCTTGTGTCAAATTGTTGATTTTAGAATGGCCACTTATGACTGATCAAGAACCCAAACATCATATATCATTAGTTTTTGCGTTTGCAGATAGCTCTATGCACTAAAAAGATAAGGATTGTAAAATCTTTCATAGAGATGCATTGGTAAAAAATATCACATGCTCTTTGGCTAAGAAATATGGGTTTAGGAACAATGTAAGTAAGAAATCGTAAGTAACAAACTTTACCTCTTTACGAGAAAGTACTTCTCCAGGAAGAGGAAAATATATTTCTGAGGCCAAAGCTTCTCCATTTTCACTCAAAACCCAACCTTTCTTTCCTTTTGTGGCTTCGAACAATGAAACTGCACGACTCTGAGCCTCTACGTCCGTGAGCCTGGGGTTAAATTGCTTCAAAAGACGTTGCATAAACTTGACTCCAGCTCCATATATTCTGCCGTAATTTATAACCTGGAAAAAATTACCTCATAGGAGACAAAGTCTCCAGCTCTTCTGCTTCAAAACTGTAGTTAAATGTGTGGTATTTCTTTAAGTCGAATATGATAAAACTGTTCCACTACTGGACTATGATTATCTATCCATAATTCCATGGATAGATAAAAGGAGTAAAATACTACATATATGTGCATAGCTGTTATGTATGTTTACAAGAAACAACCAATAGTTTATGTTCCTAGCACATTACAGAGGAAAGATTCTTTGTGCTACAAATGTGGATCTCTAGTGTCTGAGAGGTAATGCTTGTGACTCTGATTCATGTGGTCATGTGTTTAAGTTTTGCCACAGTCTGAGGTATGAGATGGTATCTACTCAGGGTAGAGGTGGCACTTGCCAAAACCAAAGTCCTTTGCAAGTTGAAAACGTCCTAGCCCATAATAGAATAGAGAGTCTGTGATGTAAAACCGATCACTCACAACTGTGGTTCTCTAAAAGCTATTTACTTATGGGGACAGCAGTAACCCACTTGATAGAGCACTCGAATCGGGAAATTACTGCATTTAAGCCCACTACGGGGTGTTAGGAAAGGCATCCAGTCCTATTTCCCCAGCACCAACCTATCTGTGTCCACCCCCATTCAAATGGGTATTAATAGCGATACTCAAAATAAATACAATAAATAGTGTATGTACCTTTGCATGATCTCTTGATATTCCTGCAAGGCTTGCTGTGCGACTGTGCATATCTGTTCCCTCTGATTTCTTCCCCTGCAAGGTCATCCATCCCAAGGCTGTGCCACCATGTTCACAGGAAAAATAAGCATCACCCAAAATTGCCGCAATCCATAGCTCTTGAGAATCGACATCTGCTCCCACAAAATTATAACCTGAGACACAAATGGTTATTGGAAAAAAAATTTGGTTCTCAAGTCTTTTGCTGTTGATTTAGTTATTAAATTTTTTTTTTAACGTGCTGTTCTTAAATACAGACATAAAATGGTAAGAAGATTTAAGATTCACGAAGTTAATTTCAGAAGTGGGTTGAAATGAAAGAAATTTATTCTCTACTTCAACTCTAAATATACATGCAAGGCTTAGCTCCAAAAGTATTTCATCTAAGATACCAAAAGTAAGATATGACAGAGCCAAAACATTCTGAAAAGGAATAATTTTAGGATAACTGGGGATGGAGTGCCTGGTTTTCATCCAGATGGTGGCACCCTCAACTCCTCAAGGTAACTTGTATAATTTCAATCAGTGTTGGTACCATTTGGTGATAAGAAGACGAGAGTAGTGGCATCCCTTCTGTACTTGGCTCAGTAGGATTGATGAGTACACTCTGGGCCTTTTAAATCACAGTGAAATAGTATCTTCACAAAATTAGACTTTGATGAAGGCAAAAATACTTGTCCCTCATCTCTCTACAGATTCCTTCCAGTCAGATAATACAGAGCACTAAATATTAATTACATAAGAGGAATCATCCCATATCATACCAGGTGGGGCTTCTATCATTGCCTTGAGTTCAGAACCAATTCGATCGGCATAAGCATTTGAAGCGGTCATCCAGGTACGTTCAACTGCTCTACGTGTGATAGTTCCAGCAGATACGACCATGGGTATGATGATTCCATACTTTTGTCTTTTTTCATCTTCTAAAATGAAGAGAATATAACAATGTTAGCCGAAAAAACATAGCCTGATCTGTGAGCGAAGCAAGACGAAAATAATCTGGATATCAAAATAGTCTAGATATTTATATACAATAATGTCATAGCTAGAACATCGCAGTAGGGTGGCCATACATGTAGCCAACTTTATACGTATGCATCAAGAGAACAATACAAGGGAAGGGGTGTTTTTTTACTTATAAATATGTTTCATTAAATCTTAGAGACCTTAATTACAGTTAATAAGCTCACATACATATATGTACAATGGTCACTATCCCTGTTGTAATGGGGTTAATCGAGTCAAACTACACATTCAACACAAACCAGTTTACCCTAATTACTCCTCTCGACTCCTTGCACACTTAGTGCTGTAACCTACCAGAAGAATATGTAGAGAGGTTCTCCGGCACGTCCTCGTCATTCCATATAACCATCTGTGAGAGTATGCGGTCCCTGTTATTTTTCCAGTACGACAGGGTTTTGCTAGTCTGCAGAACAAGTTTTGCAATATCTCCATTATAGCTACTTAGAATATTGTCTTCGATTTTGTTTAAATAATCTTTTGCCAATGGATTCCCTACTCGATTAGAGGGTCCATCTTTATGGGGAAGGGGTACAAATGCAACCCCATCTATGCCGATGTCATAAGATCTCTCTTCATCTGCTGCTCGTGTGGAAGCTTCAGTCTTCCTCTGTTTTTGTGTTGTGCTTTGAGAGTGTTCTCCAAAGATTAATTTTTCCCAGTCCTCCTCTGTTTCAGGGGATTCCTTTTTCCTTTTCTCTCTTCCTTGCAATACTTCATCAACTGATATTTTTCTCTTAGAGCATATTTCATAGAATGCCTCAACAGGAAAATTAAGTTTCTCTACATCTGATAAGTTTGTTTCCAAGTCATAAGTATTCCTTTTTTCTCTTGTTCTGATCTCACTGACATCCTTAAACAGAGGTTTCAAAAATCCCCAGCCATATTTCCTCTCATAGTGGAGGGGAAACCCATTCCAAGTTAACCTTAGTACTTTAGGAACGACCTGCAAACTTGTACTCATATTTTCTGGTTCGGGAGTACCTACTCGTTCTCCAGTGCGAGCACAGAGTTTGCGGTACCAGGTGGGATATCCGGGTAGTGATCTGACTCTCCCTTTAGGCACAGACCAGTCAAGATTCCACAACCAAGGGTCTTGCTTATATCTTTCATTTTCTTTGAAAGAAAGAGCATCTTGTGACTGACGCACTAACTCTTCATTCAGTAATCTCTCCAGCATTTGGTATTTTGATTCAGAGGCTTCTACATATTTGGTCCAATTATGCGTAACAGGCAAAAATGTCGATCCCATTTCAAGCATACCAGCAAACGTTACAGGATGAGGGAAACGTTCAAAAAACAGTGGCAGTAATTTTCTTAGTACCATGTAAGTGGCCTTCACATCCTCAGCACAATAGCTCATCAAATTTTGGAAGTCATCTCTTACATCAGATACACATCCCTTGACAAAAATATTGCGCATATCTTTTTTTAGATCATCTTTCACATAGCAATAAAATTTATATACGTCATTAAGATTGTTTTCACAGCCAACAGACATCCAAGGAAGATATACTTTTGAATTACTGGTTTTATTTTTCATTAGCAACGCTCTCTGTTCCGATACTAATCCACTCACTGCAATGTGCAATGACATCGTGTCTAAGAATCTTAAAGCAGAATTTTCTAAACTATACTGTTCCCTAATTCTAATACGATCAAAACTGACATTATGACCAACTACTATTTTAGGTAATGTTTGTACTGTCTTCCCTGAAGCACTTGGGTATGTTTCCAAAGGGATTAAGTCTTGCTTTGCTACTTTAGAAACTGGGGCTTTATCTAGCACTAAATGATGACTGCACCATGAATACCAGTGCTTGTCAGACATTGCTGTGGCCAAGATAGGATGGTTTCCTTCCTTGACACACACTTCAACATCAAACACCAGAGCACTACAATTCGGAAACTCAACGTGTATATGCGTTCCATCACTGTTATATCGAGTCCACCCTGGTGCATACTGCCACTGACTGGGCATGAGCGGTATGTCGGCTCCTACTAAAGTGTTAAGCAATTCCTTATAAGTCGAACACTGATTTTCTGCAATGGTGTAGAAATGCTGCTCCAAAGTCGAACCTTCTAAAGGCGGTATCTGAAAACTGTAATTGGGCATCATAAATGTTTCTTTACCCCACAAACCCTGGTCTTGCAGATGTATCTTACTGCGTTCAAAGTCCTCTTTAGCTTCTCTACTCTCTTTAGAGCCAATCTTTCCGAATATCTGATCGTACAAAGATGATGAAAGCATTTGTATGCTTAGGCAGTTCTTTCGGGTGCTTTCAGTATTCCCACTACAGCTTTCTTCAATAAACTCTGATTTTTTCTCTGAGACTTTTGGTGCATTATCTTCTATTTCCTTGAAGAAATCACTTAGAGTTTCTGATGCATTGAAATTCCTAACAGACCTATTAGTATCAACGGTACTTTTTTCTGAATCTACATGAAACGTGTTATGGAAAACTCTTGAGTGTGTGTGTTTTTGTGAAGTAGGTTTACGATCTTGAATAATTATTTTTTTCTTTGGAGGAGAGAAAAATATTGAATTGCCTCTCGTAAATGCTATTTCGAAGTTGTGTTTAAGCTTCGCTTTATTTTTGCTCACTGAAGGAGTTGTTTTCAGTTTACTCTGAGGCTGATTATCAACCTTATCACTAGCATTTTCACTTCTTAACTTTGTATTAAATGTATCAACAACATACTTTTTTTTAATATCATTCAACACAGTATTTACCGGTATAATGTCGATTTTACCACACAGATTATCATTATCAATAGTCTCCTCTCCATACTTTTCAGACAATCTGTCAAAATCTGAGACAGAAAACTCGTCGTACGAAACTGTCTCCCCGCCTAGTTTAGCAAAACTTCTCTGCAACTGATTGCCTGGGGCTACCAAGGTATCTTTACTATTGTTTTTATTTGTTTTATGACTAAATTTGTTAAAAGTAGACTCATATCTGTTTAAGACACTGCTAACTTCATAGCAATATAAATAAGACATATTAATGTTGCATGTCTGCAGTTTCAGTGGTCGTCTTAAAGGTGAGAGGAGAGCCATTACATCTATGTATTCTGGAAAAGGGAAAATATTTTTTAAATGAAGACAGTAATGGCTTATCAATTAAATAGAAATACTTTTTTAACATGTTATATGCATATTGTCTCATCATATTCACTGACGTTCTATTCAGTCTGATATTATTCTGGTGTTAACTTATAATTTGTAATCACTTTCCAGCTTTTGACTATTTAGGTCATCACTGCAAAACTATATAAGATGTATGAAGTGCTACTACAATATGAATACAAATCATGAGTATAGTGACAAGTAAATTATATCATTACCCTTGAGTGATGAGTATTACAGTGACCAAAAAGTGACATTACTATCATTTCATGATATACTTCCTCCAGTCAGGATGAAGAATCTCTTAAGAAATAACTCTTTGCAATAAATTAGTCAAAAGGTCACTCTTCATATACTATAAATATGTATAAAAAGTTATGTGTCCTTGACTGTGGTTTTTAAACCAAAGCAACATATACAGGATATTACAAATATATACAATGCTATGATGAAGAGACTCCTATACTGATTACATGAACTATATGCCAAATGCTGGTTATGCTGCATTTATATCATATGTAATTAATAGTAAAGTCTTCATTTAAAGTTACTTCAGGCACATAAATAGCAACTTGAATTTTTTTTTTACTTTTTGCAAATTACTAAGGGAACCTTAAATTGGCCAGGGGTCTGAGGGTTGATAAGGCATCCCATGAAACATCTGCAGTTTAAGATATGAAACTACTTTAAGTATTCCTTCAGTTAGGGTTCTTTCCTTTGCCTACATCTACACCGAATGTTCTGGCACATCTCTTATTAGCTCTTCACATCTGACAAGTCACAACACTCCCCATACCTATATCTCTTTCATTCTCATCTTTTCTTGGTGTTCGAGCCCGATGAGGGCAATTTTCTTTGCCCATCCATTAGTTAGGTTCATTTTTATTAGGGTGAGTGTATAAGGTTTTGCTGCTTAAACAATATGATTTTCAGGTGAGATTTGCTAATATCTGAGTGGTGTTTGGATAATTTATAACTGTTAACCTCTGATATATGCTCAATGTACATGTTCGATATCCTTAATAAAATGGAAGTCTTGCTTGCCAGAACTATAAAATTCTAAAGATATATTACATGGAACTATGCTAATTCAAAGCTACAGGAAAGTAATATCAGCTTATCGTTCTACAACTTTTAGTTTGGTTACTATATACTGGAGCTGTGTATATCTTAATGCATTCGAATTATACATCTGTCATGCATCTATAAAATGATTACTAAGTTATTTTTTATGCTATACTGTATTACATATACTGTGTATATTTTAACATTTTAAAAAGTTTTTGGATAGAGGGAGGGGTTAATTTTTTTCTTAGCTTACAATAACGGATAGCTAACTGCTATGAAGCCTCTGTTATTATTTTTTTTTATAATTACAATTTACTTTCACACCCCCAGTTAGGACTTTAAATTATAATAAAATTATATTCCATCAAGTTAGGTTGAGTAGGTTAGTTTGGTGTCCCATATTAAGAAATGACTTGACAATTGAAATTTAAGTATTTTAGTCTTTGTAGACATATTTTTTTATATTTAATGTTTGTATTTTCATTGTTGGAGGTATGGAATTAATACATACCGGTAAATTATTAACTGTCCAAGTCAAAATTTGCAAACACTGATTACAATACCTACTGTACTATGGTGAGGTTGGAACCCCAATAATAAAAAAACGTTTTTGTTTTAGATTCGTTTTATGGACCCTTTCTATAGCCTACCCAAGAAATAATTGTTATAAACACCCAAATTCGCCTTCATATGGTATGTAAGGCTTATAATTTGAGTTACGTTAGTTGGGTTTAGTTAAGTTAGTTTAGGTTAGGTTAGCTAGATCAGCTAATATAAGCACCCGCTGCCGCCCATCAATTTCGGCCCTAACACAGAAAGTAGCGATTTATAAAGAAAACAATTATTATATAAATTGAAAACACATCACAATGTATCAGAAAAAAGTAACTGCATAAAACGAATCTTAACCATGCTTTGTTTAGGATATCAGGTTTTCGAATGGGCTTTGTAGTAAAGTTTACCGTACAGTAGCGTCCATTTATGGCTACCTGGCATTGTGCAATATGGTAAATGTTTACTTTCTCACACTCATTCTGAAAAGTATCTCATGAAAGTAACGCTAATATTACGTTTGGTTTAAGTAGGTTTGTTCATCTCCAGATAAGAAGCTAGCTGTAAATTGATATTGTTTTTACGACAAAACAATAAGATCAGTAGCTCGTGTTATGAAAATAAAAATTTGCCTTTTACCTGCCTAACCCATTGGAATAGAACAATGCCCA
>JAXCGZ010000066.1:0-5000 GCA_037179515.1 Halocaridina rubra | reverse complement strand
ACTAACAGACAACTCACAGAATGGCAGCACAGAGTACATTATATGCAAAAGTAAAGCTCAGAGAAACGCAGAATGCACAAACAGAATTATATAGCAACATACAGAAAATATATGTATAATTCAATATAATTAATGGCCACCAAAGTGAGGAAAACGAGCAAGAATAACATCAAGGTTGTCATCATTAAGTAAAAATGAGCAGATCTGTATTAAGTTCTGACCTCGTGGTAAAACATCTCTCACTGCGGGGCACTGAAGACAATAGTGGTCAAGAGTGTTAGCATTAGTTCGGTCGCATAATTTACAGGAGGTGTACTGTGGCATATCTAGAGTCTGGGAGACCTGCCATAAAGGCCGATACCCCATTCTGAGCCGAGCACTAACTACATTGTTTTTCCGCACCATTAACCCGCGTCTGCGATACTTGTAGCGACTGTGAAGGAAGTGATCATGGTGCTGTATGGACACACTGTTGGCCCTCTCCGTGTCCCTGCGCTGGACCGTCATGGCAAAGAGAGAGAGAGAGAGAGAGAGAGAGAGAGAGAGAGAGAGAGAGAGAGAGAGAGAGAGTCTAATCTGCGTATTACAATATAAATATTTGTCTTATTTTCTCTAGCCACTCACATCTCAGGATCGTAAGCAAGTATATTACAGTATAAAAGTCTAATTCCAGATCCGTTTTGACACTTTTTTTTAATTTTTTTTTGACGCTCATTGCACGTGAAGTTCGAATCCTCATTGTGGTTCGCATTGCATCTTTTTGTTGAAATCTCTTTGTAGGATAAGAACTAGGTCAACGGTGTCCTAATCTGGAGTCTTGTAATAGAAATGAATGCAGATTTTGAGCACAAAAATAGTCTGGCTTAGTGAGATAATTAGAAATGGATATAGGAGTCTTGTAGAAGAGGACCGCGGTAGCAGAGTGGTTAGTATACTCTATATGTGAGAAAGATCCGCGATCAAGCCCATCGTGGATCGTTAGGAAAGGCATCCAACCTTTATTCCCCAGTCCCCACACTGTGTGAGTCCATCCCCATAATGGGGACTAACTGTGACACATTAAATAAGGTTTATACTATAGAAGTTCTGTAAAACTCAACAGCTTCATTAGGTTCACAAATAGATGTATGGGTCAATGGTGGAATGGTAATTTCACAAATGCTTTATTTGATCAAGTTAGCAATACTAACAATGAAGCTTTTCCGCAAAAGAATAAAATATCTCGCTAAGTGGGACAGGTAAATTACCGTGGGAAACAAATCTCAGCACGTGCTTAACCTGCCATTAAGAGAGAATGTCTAAAAGCACTTTGTTCACCACCACTACTACTACTACTACTACTACTACTACTACTACTACAATAATAATAATAATAATAATAATAATGATAATAATGATAATAATAATAATAATAATAATAATGATAATGATGATAATACAAATAATAATAATAATAATAATAATTATAATAATAATAATAATAATAATAATAATAATAATAATAATAATAAAAATAATAATAATAATAAAAATAAATAATTTCCTTTAAAAACCTATATTCTTTACTGTTTTATATTTCCCTTTAATAAATTTTAATATGTAATAAGCTCCTATTAGTAACAATGTGAATAAGAAAATGTGAAAAATAATGTTAAAAAAAGAGAGAGAAAATATTCAAGGAAACGTTGCGGGAAAACGTGGAATCTGCGTTGTGGGTATGCATATTATGTTTGGGAAAACGCTGAACAAGATAACGTTTCTGGAAAATTGTCTTTGGAATATGTTTTACTAGAAAAAGATCTCGGAAAAACGTTTTTGCAAGACAAAGTTTCTGAAAAAGTTGTTGGATAAACATTACGTGAAGGAAATGCTTCATTAATTAAACTTCATTTGAGATCTTGGGGGATATACATTTTCCACGAAAACATGAAGGAAATTGCAATAAGATTTTACTGGATAAGCATTTTCAAAGAAAACCTTCTTGGAAAACGTTGTTTGATGCACGTTTCGGGAAAGCGTTTTACAAGAAAACATTTGCGGGAAAACGTTAAAAGAAAACTCTTGGAAAAAACGTTTTCAGATAAACTTTGAGGAGAAAACGTTTTTCTTGCGAAACATTTTGAAATAAACTTTGAGGGAAAACGCTAAAAAACGCTCTTGGAAACACGTTTTCAGATAAACTTTGAGGAGAAAACGTTTTTCTTGCGAAACGTTTTGAGATAAAGTTGCGGGAAAACGTTAAAAAACGCTCTTGGAAAAAACGTTTTCAGATAAACTTTGAAGAGAAAACGTTTTTCTTGCGTAACATTTTGAGATAAACTTTGTGGGAAAACGTTAAAAAACGCTCTTGGAAAAAACGTTTTCAAATAAACTTTGAGGAGAAAACGTTTTCCAAGAAAACGTTCCTTGCTTAAATTACAATAGAACATTGTTGCATAAACATTTTAAAATAAGAAAACAGTGTTGGATAATGATTATAGGAAAATATTTAACAAAGAAAACGTTTTATCTCGCCCTTCCTCCCTCAGAGCTATTAGGAATATTGATTGTATCTACGTCGTACATCGTATTTAAATGAGCGTGAAATTTACTCTGTATCCATTTAATTGTCAAGCCCTCCATCAGAGTTGTGATAAAATTGAGTGTCTCTCTCCTAGCGTGGAGGGGATTTAGTTAGTCAAATTATCTATTGTCCGTCTACCGTCAACTACTTTACTTATTTTACACACGTACACACACGCAAGCGCTCGCGCACACACGCACATACA
This sequence comes from Halocaridina rubra, assembly GCA_037179515.1. Taxonomy (NCBI): domain Eukaryota; kingdom Metazoa; phylum Arthropoda; class Malacostraca; order Decapoda; family Atyidae; genus Halocaridina; species Halocaridina rubra. The sequence continues at coordinate 2,232 of JAXCGZ010000066.1, read as the reverse complement.
AACACATATACATATATATATATATATATATATATATATATATATATATATATATATATATATATATGTGTGTGTGTGTGTGTGTGTGTGTGTGTGTGTGTGTGTGTGTGTGTGTGTGTGTGTGTGTGTGTGTGTGTGTGTGTGTGTGTGTGTGTGTGTGTGTGTGTGTGTGTTTGAATTTTTCCCTTTTTTATATATTTAATTAATCATTTTTATTGCTTTCTGAAGATCTTTAATGTAACCAAGTCTGGTATCAATACTCTTGATGTTGAGCAAAAGTTTGGACGTTATTATTATTAATTTCTCTCTCTCTCTCTCTCTTGCTTTTGCTTGGGGCATGTGCCCTCTGCCTGGACCAGAAGCACTATTATTCCTCTACCAAAACCTGGAACCGACAAATTTAGGCCTATCTCCCTCACCTCCTGCTTCAGCAAAGTGTTTGAACGCATCCTTCTTGCCCGGCTCATGCACCGTCTACAGGATAAACTCTCCCCCAGTCTTTATGGTTTCCTCCCACAACGGAGCACACATCACTGCCTCGCTGAACTCTACACCCGTCTTTCTCCCACCAGTGTGGTCGCCTTCCTGGACCTCAAATCTGCCTTCGATATAGCCAACAAGGAAATTATTCTTGACCAGCTGGTGGACTTTGGAGTTCGGGGGAACATCCTGAAATGGATACGGGGATATCTCTGCAACAGAACATCAAGCGTCCTTTTTAAAGGGTCGTATAGCTCCTATGAACGGTTTGAACTGGGTACTCCTCAGGGGGGTGTGCTAAGTCCTTTTCTATTCAATATCCTTATGCATCGTCTACTCTCCCTCCTTCCTGTCATCCCCGGTACTACAGTTACCTGCTATGCGGACGACATATGCATCCACACGACCTCAACTCACGACCTTCAGCACATGCTCCATGACTTTTACGTGTCTGCTACCTCCTGTGGCCTTATTATCTCCCCAGAAAAAAGCAGGATTTTTACTTCACGCAACTGCAGAGCACTGCCCGCATTCGCCATGGGTGGTAATGTCATCCCTCACTGCACACAGTACACGTATTTAGGTGCACCTGTCCGGATCACCCCAGCTATACCTGCTCGTCAACGAATTCATCCCTTTGTGAAGAGCCTTCTTGACCGTCTGGAGCCCCGCTTTGCACCTGTCAAGTGGCTTGCCAACAATGCTGCAGGAGTCTCCATCCCAGTGGCGAGGACCCTCTACATCCTACTACTTCGGTCAGTGGTTGACTATCTGTCTCCTGCCTTGTGTCAACTTCCTAAACCAGCTCTCGAGCCACTTGAAAAGTTCCAGAATCGAGTCATGAGATTTATCTTGGGATGTTCTCTCTCTACCCGTATTGTGAGTATGCGGTTAGAGCTCAACTTACCCCCTCTTGTGGAGAGGATTTATGCCAATGTGTCCTATTTTACTGTTAAGTGTCTTCACTACCCCTTTCTTGCTCCGTACTTCTCTGCTGTCATGAGGACGTCCCTTGATCCAGACGCACCCAGGCTCCCACTTCGAGCAGGAGGTCATAACCTTATCAGGGTGGTGAGTGACATTCTCCGTGGCCTTGACATCGACCTGCCAGTGCAGGCGGCTGTCCCAGATTTACCACCCTGGCGTGTCCCCCTCCCCGCTGTCACATATACACCGACCTCGAAGGATGTCTATCCCCCCTTGCAGAGACAGTTAGCTCTGGAGACTATCGCTGATGTATCCACGTCTGTCCCTGCAGCACACCACGTCCTATGTTGATGGTTCTGTGCAAGCAGATGGGAGGGCGGCATGTGCTGTGTTTTCCCCCACCATGGAGCCGCCTGTGCCGGCTGATTCATGGATTGGCCGTAGACTACCCACCTCGTCGAGCTCCACCTACTGTGAACTGAATGCCATCTTGGATGCCGTGACTCTCCTTGTTCGACGACGAGTGAATGGGGTAATAATTTGTGACTCCCAATCGGCCCTACAAGCCCTATCCTCGCCAAGACCTATCTGTGGCCGTACTGTGGGAAATATACTATGTCGCCTCGCAGCCGCTCGGGATGCTTCTCTTGTTGTGTCTTTTTTGTGGACTCCATCCCACATTGGGCTGACTGGCAACGACACAGCGGATCGTCTTGCCAAGGCGGCCTGTATGCTGGATGGGCATGCTGTGGACGCTGAGCCCTCCCTCCGATGCCTACGTAACATCATCTACTCAGCTGGGTTTGCCATGACGGTCCAGCGCAG
>JAXCGZ010000065.1:167500-172247 GCA_037179515.1 Halocaridina rubra | reverse complement strand
GCAAAGAAAAAAAGAAGTGTGACTAATACTACCGATGCGTCCAGACTTATGGTCTCCCTGAATCTACAGTTATAAATTGTTATTCTTATATCTCATAATTTGTATGCGTGTTATATTTTTGTTTCTCTTTTATCAAGGGAAGCGATGAAAAAATATTGCAGTATATTCAGTATCAGCTGGCTGTATTCATATATTTATTAGTTTTATGTATGTATGTATGTATGTATGTATGTATGTATGTATGTATGTATGTATGTATGTATGTATGTATGTATGTATGTATGTATGTATGTATGTATGTATGTATGTATGTATGTATGTATGTATGTATGTATGTATGTATGTATGTATGTATGTATGTATGTATGTATGTATGTATGTATGTATGTATGTATGTATGTATGTATGTATGTATGCATGTATGTATGTATGTATGTATATATGTATGTATGTATGTATGTATGTATGTGTGTGTGTGCGTGCCTGCGTGCGTGCGTGCATGCATGCATTTTTTCTACCAAATATATTTAATTAATCTTTTTATATCAATGCAAATGTTATAAAGAAATAATCGATAAATAAAAACAATGAAAAATCAGAAATAAGATCAGGCTATTAATTGACGGGAAAAAAATAAAATAAAAAAAAGACATGGATGGATAAATCAATAGCGCACAACAGCCATATTGAGCTCCAAAGACATATTCATTCTTGATAAATGCAAAACTAACTACTTCAGCGACAACAACAACAACACCTACAAAAATAGCCACAAAGAATTGTGAACAGACTCGACTTCATTATTATGCATGTCAGGAAACGGAAGTTCAAGCCTAGGACTAAGCTTACAGACAGTGTGTGCATTGTTTGTGCTTTCACTATTCTCGACTTGCATGCATAATGAACATATTATTCTACCTGATATATATATATATATATATATATATATATATATATATATATATATATATATATATATATATATATATATATATATATATAAATATATATATATATATATATATATATATATATATATATATATATATATATATATATATATATATATATATATTTGTGTTTGTGTGTGTGTCTGTGTGTGTGTTTGGTTCGTATGATTTGTTTGAACCACTAGCAATTCTCAGTTTTCACTTTCTTCTTAATTCAATGAATTTTTGATATTTTATTTACCATTCTCAGCCTTAATATTGCTACATTTCCTTCATTGTTATTTATTCATATTTTCGTATACCGCTCAGTTAAATAATATTTCCTTTTACATCGCGAAACTTAACTTATTATATAATTTATTACACAAACAACTTCAGCAGAACGACTAGTATTGCATTATTTTCCTTAAAGCTTTTTCCATTAATAAGGAGTTACTGATCCATGATTGTACAAGAAGTATACAGCTAATCTATAGCACTCAGTCCTGGTGAACAAAACAAGACTTCTTCTTGGCCATATACTACTTTATTTTCGCCTTTTTTCTCTTCCCTCTTCCTCATCGTCTGTACCTTTTCATTTTTCCGTATCCTTTAACTCTCTCTTCCTCCCCAAATCTCCAAATTAACCCAATAATTTGCTTATCATGTTTATCACTCCCCCTACCCAGCCCAATCCTCTTACCTATCCCGTGACCTTACCAAGTGACCCACCAGCCCCAAAATGACCCTTTGTCACGGCAGGGCTTACCTCCGTCTTTCACGGTTAAATCAGGCTTGAAACACCCAAATATCCCGGGGAATCTGAGAAAATGAGACAGCTGGATCAAGAGCGTATGCGTGCGTGTGTATGTTTTGTGCACATATTTATATACACACAATGTATTTCTGTTTCTGACAAGGATTCGAAACCAAAGCAAACTTGAGAAATTAAGGTCTCTCTCTCTCTCTCTCTCTCTCTCTCTCTCTCTCTCTCTCTCTCTCTCACACACACACACACACACACACACACACACACACACACATACACACACACACACACCAGAAAACCAATGAACTTCAAGTGCTGCACAAACACTAAGGAGAATACCTCCAGTATCCTACCTCCCTCATAAATATTAGTAGTATAGTAGTTGTATACAAAACAGCCTTAATAAAGAAACTTTACTCTGCTTCACTTCATAATCATACTTGATACTTTAACTCATTCCTCTTCAATCTCACAGGGCACACGGTCTCATTGTTAAGCATTTATTGATAGCTAGAGTGAAGGGTATTTGTTTTTATTAAGTTTTTCTGTTATTGTTTAAGCGGATTGGTTTTAAATAAATTTGCTCTCCCTCTTGCCCTAGGTAGTCTGTTTGCACTGTTGTTATATACATTATGTCAATATTAATTAGAATTGGTTTTATTGTATGGATTTCAAAACAGAGGTCTCACCAGGTTAATATAAATTTCTCTCTAATGTTTTCATTCATTATATGTTCATTAGTTATACTCGGAGTTGGTTCTTTGAGATCCACACTCGTAAGTACTTACAACAATCCCATCCTCAAGTTCAATCTATATATAGCAATATTCCTTATGAACGTGTTTTACCTTGGATGCCTTGAAAGGTCATTTGGATGAAAAACACCATTCATTTGGGGACTATTATCAGGTTCAGTTGGTTGGGAGCTGAGCTAAGGAGAAAATAATCATGCATTTCAGTTGGAAAAATATAATGGTAACACTTAACACCATCTTAACCTAACCTAATTTAATGTTATTTATACTATGTCATGGAGCACCTACTATGCTAGCGCCCATATGCAGTGCCATACTGTCACCTAATGAAAATAATAGCCAATTGACCTAACCTAACTAAATATGAATGATAAGTATGTTGTGTAAGGCCTGACACGTCGTCCAGCAAGTAAAGTGGATTCCTGACACCCACTTGAATTAATATCAAGTTGTCTTTCCGCTCAATTGAAATACAAGATTTTGTATATCAGTCATGCTGAAAAAGTCCGTAAAATGACGCATATAAATTCTCCGTCAGACTATCCTTTTAGTCCAGCTGTATATACATCCTTTTTTGGAAACTCTGTGAAAGAAAAATAAATACATTAGGGTTGGAGTTATGTGTTGCAAGAGTTGAAAGAGTCTGTCCTATTTATACTCCTGAAATATCCCTATTGCCCAAGCCTGGCCACTCATTCATATATACGCACATCCACACATTCGTACACATATGTTAGTTTCTTTTGGCTATTCTTCCAATGAAGTATAATCTTTAATATGTATGTATATATATATATATATATATATATATATATATATATATATATATATATATATATATATATATATATATATATATATATATACATATATATATATATATATATATATATATATATATATATATATATATATATATATATTCATACACACACGCACACACACACACACACGCACGCAAAAGACCTTCAAGAATGCAAAGAAGTGTTCATTAGACGATACAGAACACAGGAAGAGATGGGAAAGATCAAAAACTTGTTGCAAGAGGCAAGAAGGTTAAATGATGAAAGAAATGAAGAAGAGAAGAAAAATTTTTGTTACAGAATACTTCCAGACAAAGGGGAGATAAAGAAGATAATGACAGAAGATCAGGGGATGGGGCCTCATTAAGATTGTTATACACAAATGCTGATGGATTAGCTGGTAAGGCAGTAGAATTAAAAGATAGGATTCACAACAGTAAGGCAGATATAGTAGCAATTACAGAGACTAAGTTGAGTGAGGACATAAACAGTGTCACAGTTTTTCCTAAGGGCTTCAGAATACTAAGGGTCGAAAGATCTGAGAGGACTGGTGGAGGGATAGCATTGCTCATAAGTGAGAGGATTCAAGTTGAAGAAATAAACTTGGCTATAGAATGTGAGTTCAGGGAATTTCTTGTTGCTCGCATAAATACTGGGTCAGAGAGCATTATAATAACTGTTGTATACAACCCACCAAGGAACCAAAATAGGCTTGAAATTTATGAGGAAAGTCATATAGGTACGATTGAAGTCATAAACTCAGTTGTTAACATGGCGCGGGAGAAAAAATGTAGGATTTTGATTATGGGAGACTTTAATCATAAAGAGATAGATTGGATAAATCTTGACCCACACAGTGGTGAGGACTCATTCGGGGCAAGATTCCTAGATTGCGTACAAGGGAATTTCCTACACCAACATGTAATGGAACCAACAAGAGCCAGGGGTGGGGATGAGCCATCACTACTTGATCTAGTGTTCACAGATAATGTGTTGGATATTGAAAATATTGAGTATGAACCACCAATTGGAAAGAGTGACCACTGTGTGTTGTTGATGGAGTATATCATTGAAGATATTCTTCCTGAGAGTAGAGGCACTGAGGACATGAGGAGGAACTATCGGAAAGGAGATTACATCAAAATGAATGAGCTTTTTGCAGTTATTGACTGGAGAACCTTATTTTACAACAAATCTGTACAAGAAATGTATGACATCTTTTGTGAGAAATATGGGAAGATAGTAGATTGCTGCATACCTGTCACCAAAGTAGGTATAATTCATGCCAGAGAGAAATGGTTCGATAATGGGTGTAAAAGAGCTAAGGAGTGGAGAGACAAATGCTGGAAAAGGCATAGGAGGAGAAAAAACATAAATGCCTGGCAAACCTACAAAAGAGCAAGAAATGACTACCTAAGTAAAAGGAGAGAGGCAGAGAGAGATTATGAGAGGGACATCACCAGGAAGGCTAAAGAAAATCCCAAGCTTTTC
>JAXCGZ010000065.1:152500-160000 GCA_037179515.1 Halocaridina rubra | reverse complement strand
TACCGCCTCATGTGTGATTCGTGTGTTCTCATTTCAATGGGCGCGAGAATGATTCATATCGAGAGCAATGTTGGATTTTGCAACTCCTCTCTTGATTTTAATAAAAAATACCAATTCTCATACACCCTGTGCCAGCAAGTTGACCTATATGTATTTATTTATTTATGTATTCATTTATTTATTTAGTTAGTTAGTTATTCATTTATTTAAGTACTTATTTACATTGTTTTGTGTGGTATTTATTTATGCTTTTAAGTATTTTTATTTATGTTATCTTTAGCGTTATCGGGTCCATCTTTCAATATGATTTAAGTTCATATTAGAGTATTTATATATATTTAATTATTATTTTTTATGGTTCCTTTATATGGTAAGCATGTGCATATTTTTCTTTAAGAGAATCTCCTTACTCCAAGAGCAAAATAAAAAGAATTATTAAATATTCTTACGTGTAAAATATATATGAAAATACTTTGCTGAGCAAGAAACTAGATGCTATTTCCAAGTTTTTCATAACTTTAATGTTTTTGCGTAACCTTTAAAAGGAATGAAAAATAAATTAATCTTTCTCTTATTTTATGGAATTGAAAATAAACTTAAACGAATTCATAGCAATACATTTTTATTCTTCTCCATATTCTGTATTTTTTGCAAGAGCCAAAAAAAAAAATCCATTATACAGAAATTTATAATCAGCTTTCATAAGTCTCGTTGTTTCCATGGAAACGTAGAATTACTACATTTTTTGTCTATTGTCAAATCCCTTTTTACGCTATTTGGATCCTTTTTCGCACTTTGAGACTCATTTCCACACTGAATTACTCTGTAGCTTACTTATATTGATATATGTTCTTGATTATTCCATTTTTAATTCTATCATACACGGACACCTGTCGATGAAGTCTTTGCTTCTTAGCTGAAGATACTACCATTTTTTCTCGGGGGGGGGGGGCAAGAATACCTCATCCGAATTCCCTGCATGTCATAAAAGTCGAATAAATGTGGCTGAGCGAGGGGACTAGCAATCTCCTACACTGTTTTCCTTCTGCAGAGTCAAGTTTTTTGCTTTGACTCAGCCACCGCTTCTTAGGATGATTATTGGTTTTAGATAGACTTCATTTGCACCGTGGCACACAAACTTCTTTCATTTTACTGAAGTTTCAACTTCATGTATGAAGTTACTTTAGCTTTCGTTATAGATAACCTGATCGTCTTCGGATGAAATCCTTAGTTCATAAAGTTCGGCTAATTTCCATTTTTGTTTCCATTTGCTGAAATCGCTACTTCTTATATGAAGTTTTTCCACTTTTCATTATGGCCTACACGATTGCTTCTCTATGACGTCATTTACATCGTGAATGAAGATACTATTTTTTGTACATTAAATCATATTTTTTCCTTCTATTTCTTGAGGTTTCTAGCTCATATATGAAGTCACTCCTGGTATCAGTATAGATTACTTGATCGTCTCTCAATGAAGACCTTTATATATATATATATATATATATATATATATATATATATATATATATATATATATATATATATATATATATATATATATATATATATATATATATATATATATATATATATATATATATATTAATATTCACAAAATTATTATTTTCTCTCAACTCTTTAAGTCTTTAATTCTCATTCCTATTTAGTTTCTAAATTCCCTGTTTTATGCTTGTTATTATTAAATATATTTTTATGTAAATAGTTTACTTGTTTTCCCTTATTTGAAGTTTTTTTTCCTCCAACCCAAATTTACTTGCAGTTTCACAAGAAATAAAACAAATTTGATTTAAATTTAGTCATAATTTTAATGTAAATCGATATCCTTTTCTCTATAGAATATACATCTCTCTTTTACCTCTTTTATTCAAACCTCAAGTCAGATTCAAATGCCTTTTTATCACCATTTAGTCTAAGCATTAAGTCACTCTTCAGATCGCAAAGAAATAAGATGCCTTTTTGTTGATAAGGGTCTGGTTTTTTCATGAAGTGACTCTATTTACTTTTAAATTGCACAGTATTGTCTCATAGGCCCGATTTCTTAAACAGTGTAAACCTATGATACCATATTGTTAGTTAGCTAGACACACACAAATGGATTTCATAAACGCATGGTTCTGTGTATGGCTAAGATCCCCCAACGGGGAGATCCTAACCATACACAGAACTGCGTCAGCTGCGTTTATGAAATCCATTTGTGTGTGTCTAGCTAAGTAACAATGTGGTATCCTAGGTTTACACTGTTTAAGAAATCGGGCCATAGACTTTACTTTTACTCCCACATGAGTCTATGTTTCCATTTCATTTATTAATTTTCTTATTCGTCTACCATTCTTCACAAATTTATATTCGCTTTATCTAGGAGCTAAAGTGTTAGCTTTAGATCGTATTTTTACTATCTGATGCCACTCTTGACACCAACCCACTTCAATTATCTGGGTTGGGACCGGCACCAAACTGATCTGGGTTTTCCTCCAGTGAGCAAATTGTTTCCTATTCATCAAACATAAATTTATTTCTCTTTTCGCCATACATTATGTTCTTTAGTCACCAAACTTACACCACTTCTCATTAAATTTACTTCCATTCACAAAAGGATATATTTTATTCATATGCTGTAGTTATTTTAATATTCACCACAGACTTAATACATTTACTCACCAAATTTACAACTATTTTCAATTTAGAAAATATGTGTTTCTGGCACTCCATTTCATTTCCCTTTTCAAAAAACTATGCCTCTCTGTTTCCGAATTTCCTCCAGTTTTCAATGTAAATATTATGTGGTATAGTCTCTCTAAATCTACTCCCTTTTCACCATAGAATATATGCCTTGTTTAACTAATTTTAATCTCTTTTTTTATGAAGATTTTAAGCATTTCTTTCACTTGTGACCCCGTTTGCAATGCATATGCCTTTCTTTCACTGAATTTACTTTTTTTTTCTACCTATGAAAATTTGCAAATTATTTACTAATATTTCTTCTTGCTTTACCACAGACTACATGACTGTCTTTCCCTAAATTTAATTTATTTTCACTGTAGCTTTTCTTTAATTTACACTAAAGTATTCTCTTTTCTTTTTAGATGATATGTAATTCTTTACCTAAACTTCTTTCTTTTCACTATAGAAAACATGTCTCTTTCACTAAAAACAACTTATATTCATTCTAAATTTAAAGAACTTCTTTCACTGAAGCAACATATGTTTTCATTATAGATCTCATACTTTTCCTACACCAAAAGTCTTTTCCTCGCACACAGGAAATATTTTTGGACCGTATTTCGTATTTTCTGTAAATGTGAGGCAACAGAATGACCTGAGCTCCACAAAGGTCATCTTTATGTTGCCAGGATTTTAACGTCAGAGACCATGTTTTATGATACCTGCAACGCCTCTTTACTCTATTAGTATTATTATTTTTCTCCTTTTCCTTTTTTTTATATTTTTTCCCACATCCTCTTCTCTTTCTTTCTCTCATCCTCGCCTGTTGGTTCTTCTCTCACATCTTCCATTTACACTCTTTCTTATTACTTCTTTCTTCCTCCTCCTCCTCCTCCTCTTCCTCCTCCTCCTCCTCCTCCTTTATGCTGAGTCACTGTGCAGGTGGGCAGTAATGATGTATAAACTATAAAGACTCCTAAGGAAAGAAAAATAGAAAGAAAGAAGACGGGAAAAAAAAACTGGTTTTGCATGTTACACAGCAAATTTTGTTTTTCAGTTATTACTTTTCAGTTTTTGCCTTTGTATTTTTTATATTCTCTCAGATCTCATTTTTATATATCTATTTATATGTTATTATAATTTTTTTTTAATATTATATTTCAAGTGACATATTTATCAATCTATATATTCCCATTCACACGTATTGGAATTTTTTGAACACTCGACTCTGGAGTGCCAAACCCGTGTTCGAGTCCACCGCAGGGCGTTAGGAAGAACAATCAATCTTAATTCCCCAGATCTTGCCTGTTTGTATCCACCTATATTATTTTTTTAAATAATAATGGCACATAAAACGGTAAAAATTTCGTACAATTATCTGAACCAGCATTTCATATTTTCGTATTGGAGGCGTATTTTAAATGTTCTGGAAATGTGTTAGTGTCATTTTTTATAATCTGCCTCTGTTATTCACACTCGAAGTTATAAGTCTCTGCACGTTATTGTTCTGTATCTTACTGAATTTCAATATTTGTTTTTTTTCCTTGCAACATAATCTAAGTGTTATGTTTTTTATGTAACTATTTTTCAGCATTATTATTATTGTTATTATTATTTTTATTATTATTATTATTATTATTATTATTATTATTATTATTATTATTATTATTATTATCATTATTATTATTATTATTATTATTTTATATATAATATATGTATATGTATATGTGTATGTGCGTGTTGTGTGTGTGTTTGTTGGTGTCAGTATTAATATTTATTAATATATTTATTATTTATTAATTTATTATATTACATCAGTGAAGGACCATATTTTGCCCCTATCTAGCTAGAACTACAAGAGATATTTGGCCACCACTGACCCCACACATCTAACAATGTACTCACAGATGTGGCTTCATTTTGGTTTTTGCCTTTATTTTTCTTTCGATAAACTTTCGATTTACATTTATGTTATCTTGTTTATTTTCTAATTTCTCGTACTTTCTATTTTTTTTTATTTATGTATTCATTCATTTTTCAATTCTTCATAAGCAAGAGTCCCATTTTCTTCGTTTTCTACGGTTACTACTACTACTACTACTACTACTACTACTAGTACTACTACTACTACTACTACTACTACTACTACTACTACTACTACTACTACTACTACTACTACTACTGCTACTACTACTAGTAGTAGTAGTACAAATAATAATAATGATGATAATAATAATAATAATAATAATAATAATAATAATAATAATAATAATAATAATAATAATAATAATAATAATATTGTCGTTGCACTTGTAGCTATTAATTTCAACTTTGGGGATTAACAAATACATGATGGAGCTACGGAATTAACGCAGGATGCCTTACCTAACGCCTCGCTACCTCGGTCATCAGTAATAATAATAATAATAATAATAATAATAATAATGACAATGATAATAATGATGATAATAATAATAATAATAATAATAATAATAATAATAATAATAATAATAATAATAATAATAATAATAATAATAATAATAATAATAATGATCCGACTTTACGACACGGACTCCCTTTTCTAGTGAGGGCTAGGGCGGTGCCCCCTTCGAAGGACTTTTGTTTGGGCAGAGTGTGAATGTTACCCCGAAGGAATGCCCTTTCTAAACTAATACCGTGGCGTGTCTCGAATCTACATCCTGACACATTAATGTCGCGCACTTTAGCACCCGACCACAACGGCCTCAGTGATGATATTAATAATGATAATTATAATAATAATAATGATAATAATAATAATAATAATAATAATAATAATAATAATAATAATAATAATATTATTATTATTATTATTATTATTATTATTATTATTATTATTATTATTATTATTATTATTGTTCTTAGTAGAAGTAGTAGTAGCAGTACTAGTAGTAGTAGTAATAGTAGTAGTAGTAGTGGTAATAGTAATAGTATCATCATCATTCAACTGAACAGTAGGGACCAGAGGACGACTTTTGCTCTTGCATTCCTCACGTGTCATAGGAAAATAGTGAACAGCATAAGAGGATAACAAATAAGCCAGGAATATCAAACTTAGAAAACAACATTTAGGATTAAGAGAGAAATAGATTAAATAACTCATAAAGAGGCAAATTGGGATCAAGCAATATTTTGAATTACAGAAGTATGAAATAAGAAATTACTGAACTGAGTGCAACAAAAAAGTGAAATAACGACAATGTAATAACAAACTGAGTGAGGATAAAATATCTGGAAGATCAGAGATGCAATATAGGATGTAGGTAAGGGGCAGTGTAGGGAATATACACATATATGGAATACTAGAAATATATATTGGGAAACAGGATATGAGTGAGAGAGAGAAAAACGTGTGCATTGAGGAAAAAAATAGGGAACTCTGTTTAATAGAGAACAAACATTTGTTTAGTAATATTACTGAAAAAAAGATTAAACGATGAATAATCATGATGAACATAAATGAAAAAAAAGCCACATTGAAAATAGGAATATCAAATAACGAAAACAAAAATTAGGAGATGAACAAAATAAACTGCAGATATGTATGGAATATTGAATAGAAAAAACCTTGAAAATAAGAAATATTCGGAATAAAGAACAAAATTAAAATAACATAATGTAATAAAAAAAAACTTTATTTGAAAATGGGAGTTAAGAATGAGTGAATAAGGAAATGAATATAGATATAGTATAATGAAAAAAAAAAAAACAACATAGAAATAATATAATAAAAAAAAAAATGATTGTGGGAAATGGGCTTGGTAAAGCACACTTATACAGGGAACATAAAAAATAATTGAAAAAAATTTATAATGTACTCAGTTTTCTATGCCTACATCAACACCAAATATTCTTGGATATTCGTTTCACAGCTCTTGTTATCCCTTCCCATCTGACAAGTCATAACACTCTCCATCTGTTTCTCTTTTCTTTATGATTCCTTCGTGCCCAGGCCCGATGAGGGCAGTTTTATTATTACTATTTTTTTTTTTTGGCCCGTCCTGGTGTTACAATCATGAAAAAGAGTGACACAGAATTTGAGATGTACAAAAAACATGTAGCACACAAGCGTAATATAATTAAACAATAGTAATTTGATGGTACAGAGAATTATATTTGTGTACCGTAATTAAGACCGCAAAAAATAGAATTTGGAACAAATATTGTGACGTTTTAAAAAGTAAAAAAAATAATAAAATATAGGTAATGGAATGATTACATGAGAAACAAGCAAGTACCATACAACAAAGATAGTCGTATGTAACTTACAAAGAGTAAATGAATTGGGAAATGGGTTGAATAGAATCTGAAAATACAAATGACATGATATAAAAGAAATTGGCACATAGGAAATGGATGAACCCAAGAACCATATATCTATAAAGAGATTTTATTGCAGTACGGAGGCAATGACCGTAACAAATTTCTCTCTCTCTCTCTCTCTCTCTCTCTCTCTCTCTCTCTCTCTCTCTCTCTCTCTCTCTCTCCTCTCTCTCTCTCTCTCTCTCTCTCTCTCTCTCTCTCTCTCTCTCTCTCATAAATAATGCCACTCTCTGGGTAAATAGTTTACCTTTATATGGTCAAAACAACTTGCAAAAGGTTGTAAATCCTTGCTCCATTTTTTTTTTTTTACTATTGTGTATTTTTTACATTTATTTATTATTATTGTTTGATGTGTGGGTAGATTGCCTATCCCATATAAATTTATTTATTTTTGGTATGTCTTTTTCTTCTATTTCTTCTTTTTTTTTTTTTGTTACAATGGGGATTGCCCCA
>JAXCGZ010000065.1:145000-150000 GCA_037179515.1 Halocaridina rubra | reverse complement strand
CTCTCTCTCTCTCTCTCTCTCTCTCTCTCTCTCTCCCTTGCTTCTAGCAGCCTTTACTCGTTTAAGAAATGTCCTCCAACCTATCCCTCTATGGTTTCTACATACCTCCTCCGTTGACCCTACATTCGAATTTTATCCCATCCACAACGCAACCAGTCATTTAATATATGAATATTTTCCCATTTCTCATATCCTCCTTTGCTGTCATTGCATACTCTTATTCTCTTCAGCCACTTATGACTGTTATCGACACCAAAAATACTGAATATATCCACCATTGACGTGATATATATACTCTTTGAGCCATCTGAGTTAGCAGGAGCTATCAGGTAGCCACTACCTTCTCCTTCTGACAGTGACATAGATAGAGGCGGCTCGAGGTACTTTAAGGTGATATAATTCTAAAATATAATTTCTGTCTATGGACTTTGTCTTAATTATAAATTAGCTACTTTTTACTGAAACATCTTTTTGTTTCTCAGTGAGTATATGCAAGGAAACACGCAATATTTAAAGATGAATGTAATACTTTTATTAAGGAAAAATTTAATTAGATGTAAATTTTAGATGAATTGATGAAAGCACAAATTGATAATAAACGTGACCGAATATATATATATATATATATATATATATATATATATATATATATATATATATATATATATATATATATATATATATATATATATATATATATATATATATATATATATATATATATATATATATATATATGAATCATTTTTTACCCCGACCGGGACTCGAACCTAGGACTTATGAATACTAAGTCAAGTCAAGGATTGAGATTGGAAATTGAATTAAATGCTAAAATGAAGCCACGAGTGAGGTTGGGGAATCTGTAATATGAACATAGTGGCATTCAGTTAGAATGCGTTCATTCCTAAGTATAGCAGATATAAGCTATAAGGTTGGATTCCTTTTAACCTTCTGTGGTGTAGTGGTAGCGCCTTGACTTAGTATTCATAAGTCCTAGGTTCGAGTCCCGGTCGGGGTAAAAAATTATTCATGTTTTCACATATGTAATGTGCTTATCTGATTATATATATATATATATATATATATATATATATATATATATATATATATATATATATATATATATATATATATATATATATATATATATATATCAGCAATGGAGGAATTACTTGGAAAGCGGAGGCAAATAATAAAAATTAAAACTAATGCAGGCACAGGGAGCATCTTTATTAATTTAACGACTAGTTTCGGAGGACACACAAAGTCTTGTTTCAGTTAAGTCTTCCGTCAGTTACGGTTCTCTTTCTATGCGTATATGGAGAACAATGGCCAGAAACATCAACCCCACATAAAAGTGGGAAAAGATATAGACGACGATGATCAACACCAAATATTCTTGGATATTCGTTACACATGTATTATTTTCCCTTCACATTTGACAAGTCACAATACTGTAAGCTGTAAGGTTTGTTTCTCTTTTAAGACCGTCTGTGGTGCAGTTGGTAGTGCCTTGGCATAGTAATTATATGTCCTAGGTTCAACTCTCGGTCGGGGTACAAATGATTCATGTTTTCACATATGGTAATGTGCTTATTTATTATTGTTAGTCCCGAATGAAATTAGGAGTTGAATTTAAATGCGAAAACGAAGCCACGAGTGAGGTTGTGGGAAACTGTAATATGAACAGAGTGGCATTCAGATATAATGCGTTCATTCCTATTATAGCAGATAAAAGCTGTAAGACTTGTTTTCATTTTAAGACCTTCTGTGGTGTAGTTGGTAGTGCCTTGGCATAGTACTTACATGTCCAAGGTTCAAGTCCCGGTCGGGGTAAAAATGACTCATGTTTTCACATATGCTAATGTGCTTTTTTTATTATTATATATATATATATATATATATATATATATATATATATATATATATATATATATATATATATATTTATAGATAGATAGATAGATAGATATGTGTGTGTGCATGTGTGTGAGTGTGTGTGTATGTGTGTCTTCCCCCGATAATTCCCTCTTTTATTTCTTTCTTCCCTGTCTCTTCCTTTATCACTCTCCCCTCCCTCTTCCCTCTCTTGTGGGAGTGACGTCACGTCTTTTCTTGCACACGCGGACATTAAAGAACAGATTCATGCAAAAAAAAATTCATTCTTTTTATAAGCATTTGATTTTTTACCAGCCAAGAGCGGATTCCTTGGGAAGGTGGAGGAAGAGAAGGAACCCTCTTCCTTAGTTACCAAAATAAATGTACTAAAATACAGCAACTATATGTGTGTAGGGGGGGGGGCGCTGTATTTAACTATTATGAATAAAAGGAACTGCGAATAAGATATATATATATATATATATATATATATATATATATATATATATATATATATATATATATATATATATATATATATATATATATATATATATATATATATATATATATATATATATATATATATATCCACGTGTGGATGTCTGTTGGCAAGCATAAAATATTCCTTAAAATATGTGCATTCATGAATAATAATAATAATGATAATAATAATAATAACAATAATATATATATATATATATATATATATATATATATATATATATATATATATATATATATATATATATATATATATATATATATATATATATATATATATATAAATTCACGTGTGGAGTTCTGCTATGAAGCATCAAATATTCATTTGAAAATACACGCACATCAATAATAATAAGAAATAAATATTTTGCCTGAGAGCGCATGATGTCATAGGTAATAAGTCTTTTTTTGTAAGTACTGCGTCACATCATCACTTCATGATAATATTCGTGTTTTATTTCCATGGTCATTATCATTATCTTATCACTATCTTATTCATCTCCCAATGTAAGAATATGATAGTGAATACCTTTTCATCATTATTCTTATTAGAATCATTGTCATTAATTTTTTATTATTATTTTATGAGAATTAATATTGATTTTATCCATGATAATTGTCATTCTCATAATAAAGTATTTTCATATAGATGTACAGCTCTCTCTCTCTCTCTCTCCTCTCTCTCTCTCTCTCTCTCTCTCTCTCTCTCTCTCTCTCTCTCTCTCTCTCTCTCTCTCTCTCTCTTCTCTCTCTCTCTTTTATTTTTGCTTTTTCTAACTGCTGTTTCGTTATTATTATTATTATTATTATTATTATTATTATTATTATTATTATTATTATTATTATTATTATTATTATTATTATTATTATTATCATTATCATTATTATTATTATTATTATTATTATTATTATTATTATTATTATTATTATTATTATTATTATTATTATTATTATTTTATATATATATATGTATGTATGTATGTATGTATATATGTAGTCTTGAATAAATCAAAGACATTACACATTGTAAATTTCTTCTCGATGTTTTTTTTATTAGTCTTGCTGTAAAATTTACAATATAATTAGCTGTATATTGGAACAGAAGTTAATAATAAATAACTAAATAAATACGTAAATAAATAAATAAATTTGAAAAAAAAAACCTTTCGAATCCCTCTACACACAACTGCAGTGATTACAGTGATACAACTATGCAATAAAGGCTTAAATAAAGAAAAAATAAACACGTGATATTTCAGCAGAGCCATAAAGACTGTTATGTGTATTTATATATTTATTTATGTATTTATTTATTTATTTATTTATTTATTTATTTATTTATTTATTTATTTATTTATGTCACCGACTCTCCTCTCCATGAAACTCTCGTTATTAAATATGTCTTATAAATGTTGCTGTTGCTATTTATTTTTTAGGTCATTTGCCTGAATAAGATTACACTAGGAACTGGTAAATGTTTCTGTTGTTAGTTTCTGTTGTTAGTATCATTATTGTTGCTGTTGTAGATAGACTCTCTAATATCAGGGATTTGCAGCAGACTTTTCTTCTGATTTTTTTTTCTGTTTTTGGAGATGGTTGTTCTCCATGTTCAAATGAAATGCCTCATATAAATGCCTTGTTTTAACTTATTAATTTCACCTTTCAGTGACCAAGTAACTGGATCTGGTGAATCAGTATTGATGTATATTTTCAAGATTAAGCTTGAATTTAAAAAAGAAAACATTCTCCCAAGTGCTTGTTATGAATTTTAATCATTTAAGAAAAACAAAATAATGAATTGAAATCATTTAGTGTTTTCCGGTGCCAGAACTCGCGAGAGAAGCTCTAAATCGAAATCTCTCTGTGCATTTAGGTTCCGTTGCTTGCGAATGTCAGTCTGAAAATATCATTCTTGTCAAAGGTTAGGATTGGATTATGTGACTCATATGAACTATTTATATTGGAAAGAAGCGCTTTTGCTTGTGAAGAGCAGTTTGAAAGCAACTGATATAATATAATAATAAATCCTAGAGTGAATTTCGGTGTCAACTGCTTGCGAGGACCGGGTTGAAAGCAGTAGTCCTTCCGAAGGTTATGATTGGCTTATTTAAGTGATCAAAATTTGTTATAAAATTCAAGAACGTTTTTGCTTGAGCGAGTCAGCATGAAGGTACAAGAAGCATGTCTTCAAGCTCTCTAATGGTATTTCTCTGCCATATTTTATATATTTTTTAATGTGTGTCACACTGGGACAGGCAAGAAAATTGCCCTTATCAGGCCCGGGCACGAAGATCCTTAAAGAATCAGATTTAAGGCAGTATTTACTCCAAAGGCTACGATTTGATTATGACTGATTTAAATTGTACATGTGAAAGCATGTTCGTATTACTTCTGAAGGCAACTGAAGCAATGGATCTGAAACACTTTACTTGCAAGAGGCGGATTAAAATCAGTACTTTTGTCCAAAGGTTAGAATTGGATTTTGATACTGAATAAAGTTTTTCTTTTAACACAAAAGCATATGTGCTTGTTGAAAACTGCTGAAATTCAACAGAAACAAAAATGATATAAATACTGAGTTCATTTACGGGCCATTTGCATGCAAGAGTCATTTTAAT
>JAXCGZ010000065.1:127500-140000 GCA_037179515.1 Halocaridina rubra | reverse complement strand
GACACACATCTGCTTCCACTCCACCATTTGCAGTTATAACCAAGCCTAAATACTTAAACTGATCAACTTCCTCAGTGTCTCTCCATTCAACATAACATTCAATCCACCACCATCCTCATTTCTTGTACACCTCATAACCTTACTCTTTCCCACATTTTAATCATAGAGAGATAAATTGGATAAATCTTGACCCACACAATTATGAAGACTCATTCGGGACAAGATTCCTAGATTGCGTACAAGGGAATTCCCTACACCAACATGTACTGGAACCAACGAGGGCCAGGGGTGGGGATGAGCCATTGCTGCTTGATCTAGTATTTACAGATAATGTGTTGGATATTGAAAAAAAAATTAGTATGAACCACCATTAGGAAAGAGTGACCACTGTGTGTTGTTGATGGAGTATATCATTGAAGATGTTCTGCCTGAGAGTAGAGGCACTGAGGACACGAGGAGGAACTATACGATAGGAGATCGCATCAAAATGAATGAGCATTTGTAGTTATTGACTGGAGAACCTTATTTAACAACAAATCTGTACAAGAAATGTACGACATCTTTTGTGAGGAATATGGGAAGATAGTAGATTGTTGCAATCCTGTCACCAAAATAGAAGTACTTCATGCCAGAGGAAAATGGTTTAATTTTGTGTGTAAGAGAGCTAAGAAGTGGAGAGACAAATTCTGGAAAAGGTATTGGAGGAGAACAAACATAAATGCCTGGCAGTTTTATAAAAGAGCAAGAAATTATTACCTAAGTAAAAAAAAAAAAAGAGATAGACAGAGAGAGACTATGAAAGGGATATCACCAAGAAAGCTAAAGAAAATCCCAAATTTTCCATAGCTTTATCAGAGGAAAGCTGAAGGTGCAAGAACATGTTTTAAAGCTAAAGACAGCGGATGGAAGCATCACTAAGATGGATGAAGAGAACTGTGAAGAATTGAACAAGGAGTTTCAGTCATTATTTGCAGTAGAAAATTACCCACCCCCTCAGATTGCAGAGATAGAAGCTCATGGGCCGGTACTAGAGAACATCATCTTTTCAGCCACAGAGATATACAAAACACTGATGGAGTTAGATCCCCATGAAGCTACAGGTCCTGATGATATATCCCTTTATGTAGTTAAGAAATGCGCTAATTCAATATCAGCGGCATTAAGTATCATATTTAAAAAGTCACTGGAGTCAGGGAAGATTCCAAGATGCTGGAAACAAGCGAATGTGGTACCTATCTTCAAAAAGGGAAGAAGGGATGGGGCTCAAAAGTATAGACCTGTTTCCTCGACCAGCATAGATTGCAAAGTTATGGAGAAATTACTAAGGAAACACGTCTCTCTTTACTTGGAATCCTTCAAGTTTTTGTCAGTGAGACAACATGGCTTCAGAGAAGGTAGATCAACAGTAACAAACTTATCAGAATTTTATGATGAGGTAAGCCGAATCTTACAGGAAAGAGAAGGCTCGGCAGATTACATATTCCTAGACTTCCAGAAGGCAGTTGACACTGTCCCACACGGGAGATTTATTAAGAAGCTGCAACCAATGCGAGAATAAGTGGAAATGTCTTGGAATGGATAAAAACTTACTTAGAAGGAAGGGAACAGAGGGTTAGAGTAAGACACTTAGTGTCTGAATGGAGAAGAGTTAAAAGTCGAGTTCCACAGGGTTCAATTTAGGGCCACTTTTGTTCCTTGTACATGTAAATGACCTACCAGAGTCTGTGAATACATTCATGAATATGTTTGCAGATGATGCAAAGATTGTGAAGAAGGTAAGAAACGAGAACAATGGTAGAGAACTTCAGGAAGATCTAAATAGTTTGCATGAGTGGTCAGAAAAGTGGCAAATGGAATTCAATACTTCAAAATATAAGGTAATGAGAATGGGTACAAGTGCAAGAAGGCCCAAGCTTGATTACTCAATGGCAGGACTTGAACTTCGAGAGACGGAAAATGAGAGAGATCTAAGAGTAAACATACTGGTAGATTTGTCTCCAGACATGCATATGAATGGCATAGTAAGGGCAGCATATGCTTTTTTTAGCAAATGTAATGGTAGCCTTCAGGTACATGGACAAGAAAATGTTCATAAATATTTATGTATCCTATTTGAGGCCAAAGCTTGAATATGCAGCCCCCTTTTGGAATCCACACTTGAAAAAGCACATAGTAAGTTGGAAAAAGTTCAGAGACATGCCACGAAACTGGTGCCAGAGATACGCAATCTCAGCCAAGAAACGCGCATTCACCACGATCCACACATTCCTCAACTACTCCTCTCACCTCCTTGGGGATAAAGGTTTGCTACAATTGTCTGTTTTTTGTTTTCTTCTTTTTCTTCAAAAAAGGTTTGATTGCATTTCTGTATCTAATAACTCTCCCTAAGTCTCATCATGTAAGGCCGCTTTCACACCAAAGTGGCACGTCGCACGTGGTGTACCACGTGGCATGCCACGTGCGACATGCCACTTTGTTGTGAAAGCGGCCTTACAAATAACAAAAATAAATAAACTAAAAATCGTTCCCTTTGACACTTCCTATGCTATAACCCCAGGTGTTCGCACCGCTTAAAAAGGCCTGAAATAGGAGTAGTTTGTCTCAGTAGAACAAAAAGACATTATACAATCTAAGAGATAAATCTGAAGCACACTCCTTTCATTCATACGGACAGATACTTATTCTCACGCCAAAGGGTGACGAACAACAAAAAAGAAAAGAAAAAAAAAGAGAAAATAATCTCCCACTTCTCCCACATCAATGGTTGTTGAGGCAAATTGAGGTAAATGATCTTATATTTGTGCTTTAATTTTTGAGTTTCATTTTGTCAACTCAGCCTATTCTTGCATTATAAGAGTAAAAGGATCAGAATGTGTTTGTGTGTGTGTGTGTGTGTTTGTTTTATTTGTTATAAACTGAGAGAATCAGATTGTATATACGTGTGTGTTTGTTTTATGTATAATAAAATGAGAGAAACCGAATGTGTTTGAGTGTTTTTGTTTACGTTTTCTTCGTTTTAAGTATTTTGTGTGTATTGCATAGTTATATATTTTACTTTTTACTCTCTCTCTCTCTCTCTCTCTCTCTCTCTCTCCTCTATATATATATATATATATATATATATATATATAATATATATATATATATATATATAATATATATATATATATGGAAAAAATGGAATGAGTATTCTAGTGGCATAGCAATGTTCCCTAAATTCACCATAAACCTCAACTCATGTGAGTATTGAATTTTATGCCTTAGTTTGCATATTTTCTGTGTAAAATGTAATACACTGGATTGTTGTTTTGCAACCCCCCACATCCCCATTCGCCTCCAGTCTGAGAGAGAGAGAGAGAGAGAGAGAGAGAGAGAGAGAGAGAGAGAGAGAGAGAGAGAGAGAGAGAGAGAGAGAGAGAGAGGAGAGAGAGAGATGTATATAATATTTTCCATTTTTATTGCGAGGTTAATAATTGCATGTGTGTGTGTGTGTGTGTGTGTGTGTGTGTGTGTGTGTGTGTGTGGTGTGTGTGTTATATTCTGGCTTTGTGAATAAAGAGATTGGCTCTCACCAAGGAAGTTCCAGAATTGACTCCCCAGTATGTGTATTTCTTTATATGAAATCTGATGTTCATCAGTTTTTTACTCTTATCGAAACCTGAGCTCGCAAATATACTCTTTTCTCACCGCTGACTCCCCGCATCTGGTCATGTACTCTGTTAGATGGCCGAGTTGCGAGAAATTAAAATTTAAAATTATTTTTGGTGATATATGTGTATATATATATATATATATATATATATATATATATATATATATATATATATATATATATATATATATA
This sequence comes from Halocaridina rubra, assembly GCA_037179515.1. NCBI lineage: Eukaryota > Metazoa > Arthropoda > Malacostraca > Decapoda > Atyidae > Halocaridina > Halocaridina rubra. Next base: position 136,156 of record JAXCGZ010000065.1, on the reverse strand, counting down.
TGCTACTATAACACCTTTGTAACTCATTTGACCCTATATGTAAATTGCTTTACTCACTGGACTTGCTGGGATGACAGGAGGTAAGAGGATATAATCCTACAATTCTTCCCTGACTCAAATAAGACAATTACAGCAGTATGGCACAAATTGATTGTCAAGACCAGTGTGCTCTCTATCTATCTATTTATCTATCTATCTATCTATCTATCTATCTATTTATCTATCTATCTATTTCTGTGTCGCTTTGCTAGCTCTGTCGAATATGGATGGTGGAGGACCTTAGCAAGATATTTACTTCATATAAACCAGTGGATCCCTACGTGGGGCCCAGGCCCCACGGGGTTATATTATATTTTAAGGGGGGGGGGGAATTCGAGAATGAGTTCTTGATAATACATTTGTTCGTCTTTGTTAAAACCAATGAGCATTAAATCCATCCATGGCAAAAATCAGTAATTTCATCAATAAATTTGATGGAGACTTGTTTTAATTTAAGAAATATAGTTTAGAATGAAAAAATGAAAAAAGAGTTGCTCTTGCGCTTCTTTGGGCAGTAGTTTATGGCAGTGTGAAGGTGTGCATATTGCGTCATCTCTTACAAATGACATATCTTTGCATGCTGTTGAAAAGAATCGACTTTTTTTTTTTACTTTTTGCCTATTGCTATTCTATTATGTAATATTGTTATTCAATTCATGTATTTTAAGTCTACAAATGCCTTTCATTTAATAAGTTTTTCTCACATTTATTTTTGTTTAGTCAGAGACACCAGGCATAAAATAAGTAGGTCAAGCAAAACAAAGCTTATCAGTACTCGGAGGAATATTGAAGATTTGGGTTTATGCCCGCTACTCGTGATGAACGATCGCCTTTCTATCTTTTATGCCAACAATTCTTGACCTACGAATCAATGAAACGAGGTCGTCTCGAAGCACATATTTAGGCGAAACGAAAATTTGATTATAAATTCTGGTTTAACTTACTTCAAATCCTTAAAGGAGAAGTTTGATAAAAATAAAAGATCAGTTATGAAATTTTTTGCTCATCGCAAAATTTGAAAAAAGAAAAAATCATGTGACTGGGGAGAATTAATCCATCTATATCACTGTCTTGAAACAGTTCTGGAAAAGCTGACAAAGATCTTAAAGCTATGCCAGTCATTAATGATATTATTAGGAACAGAATAGATGAGATGTGAGATGATACTGAAGTACTTACTACTTGCTGAAAAGCTGAAATCAAGAAAATTTTAAGTAGAGATGGATGAATCCACCGTAAGAGACAGGTGTAAAGCCGTATTGCTAACCTATGTAATATATATATATATATATATATATATATATATATATATATATATATATATATATATATATATATATATATATATATATATATATATATATATATATATATATATAGTAAGGAAGCCCATCAGTGAAACAAAACTTATAAAACAATGCTATATTTTGGATCCTAACTGGATCCCTGGATCCCTTCTCAAGCACAACTTGAGAAGGGATCCAGTTAGGATCCGAAATATAGCATTGTTTTATAAGTTTTGTTTCACTGATGGGCTTCCTTACTATTTAGTGCTGTATGCTAACAGTTTGTACTTATATAATATATATATATATATATATATATATATATATATATATATATATATATATATATATATATATATATATATATATTGATAAAGATGAATTATCTAAAGAAATATTATTCGGCAAAGTATTACTGCCACTGATATATATAATAAGCTAAACACTCTTTTGATGTCATGAATATGAGTGGAAAACATAACATCTTATGCCACAGATGGTGCTCCTGTTATGGTAGGCAAGCAAAATGGCCCTTTAAAATTTATGAAAAATGAGTCCAAAAATACTTCTTGAGCACTGTGTTATTCATAAAGAGAACTTAGTTTCCAAAAAAAAAAAATCTCCTGTTTCAAATTAGACACAAGTCAGATAAAAATGTAGCATAGCAGTCTTATCAATGCTAAAGGCAAAAGTGAGCATCTCTTAAAGAAATTTTGTGCAGATAAATATACAGATCATGGAGCAGAGACATGGGCAATAAAGAAGACACAAGAGAAAAAACTGGATGTGGCAGAGATGAGGATGTTGAGATGGATGTGTGGGGTGACAAGAAGCGATAAGATCAGAAACGAGGTAATTAGGGGTACCTCAAAAGTTAGAGAAATATCAGATAAGATACAAGAAAGTAGACTAAGATGGTATGGTCATGTCGTTAGGAGGGATGAACAGTATGTTGGAAATGGATATACAGGGTGGGAGAAGGAGAGGGAGACCAAAGCGTAGGTGGATGGATTGCATCAATGACGACCTGAGGTCTAAAGGTTTGTTGGGTGATGAGGTATGGGACAGAAACAAATGGAGAAAACTGGCCAGAAACATCGAACCCACATAAAAGTGGGAAAATATGTAGACGAAGAAGAAGAAGAAGTGAGCTTTTAATTCATACGGAGGTAAAGTGCTCTTCAAAAGGGAATTTTATAGAAATGATTCATGGAACTATTTGATGTTCTTAGTGACTTTTTAAGTGACACGCATAATACAAAACATCTGCAAGCTATGGATGGTAGAGCATTTGTGAGTTATTTGGAAGATATTTTTTTAAATACTGATTATGTTAAATATATAACTTATATAACTCCAGCGAGCAAATATAACTCTTGTTGATGCAAAGGCTAACAGAGTTGGCTTTATTACATTTATACTTATGTCAAAAACATGTCTCTGACAGAAATTTTTGGCCAGTTCAGTGACTGAAGAGATGTTAGGTAGCTGATGTTGCCGTACTTGTTGTGGATCATTTGAAGATATTGACCTCTGAATTGAAAGGGAAATTTTCCGATTTTAAGCAAACTGATTTCCGTCATGGATGACATAGCCAGTGCTAGTGGATTTATCCAATGAGTCAGTGAAGTACAAAAAACTCTCGGAATTGCAAAATGATGAGTTAGTTAGAATTTTATATAGAATAGAAAAAAATGATGTGGTTTTGTGATCAGACAGAATCTAAATACGCATATTAAACCAGTTTTGTAAGAAAATTTTTGTTTTCTTTCCTATCTTCATATTTTTTATGAGTGTGACTCCAGGATGGGCCAAAAAGAAATAAAATAACACTGCTCTCATCGGCCCTGGGCACGAAGAAAACATAAAGAGACACAGATATGAAGAGTGTTGTGACTTCTCAGATGTGGAGGGGTATTGTGTATCGAATATCCATGGATATTCGGTGTTGATTGAGGCATAGAAAAAGAACCTTAACTGAAGGAAGACTTAACTTCGAACTATCCTGGACAATACTATTTAAGTCCAAAAGACCTTCAGCTGTAATATTGCAATGGGCGGCTGGTGCCATGGGCCAACCTACTACATGGTAATAGTTGACTGTGGCTAAATTTAGTGATGTAAATGATTTTCTGCTAAAGAAAAAATATGAGAAGACTTGAAACTGAAGTTGACTAAATTGGTGCCTAAAATAAAATCTCTTTGCAATAAAGTCATCAGGAACATCGATCTCACTAACTTTACTTTCCACTTGTTGAATTGAGCTCACATTGTAGTCTTCATTATATAAAGCCTTTTTTTTCTTGTATGGTAATTAGAATGGTCAGAGTATTATAGGAAAAGCTTCTGTTCAATTTATTTTATATATTTCAGCTTTGAATTATAGTTTTGAAACCAAGTACTTGTATTTCAATGGAGGGCAGCAAGATTTTAGAGATGCATAGGTGGAGCATTGCTAGAACAAGGTTGGGAACCACTAATCTAAACCTTTTACATCCCATTAAGATCTCTCTCTCTCTCTCTCTCTCTCTCTCTCTCTCTCTCTCTCTCTCTCTCTCTCTCTCTCTCTCTCTCTCTCTCTCTCTCTCTCTCTCTCTCTCTCAATAAACGTCCTGAAGCGCTGGCGTCTGTCTGGTCATAATGTCTGTGGAGGAATTTGTTTTGTTAATTTTTACAACTGCTTCTGCATTGAAATGAAGATGCAGCACACGTCGGACATCAGCACACTGGCGACCCCAGTGCTCGAACCCTCCATCCGCAATTTATTAAATGAATTTTTTTTTTTAATTTTTATCTATTTATTCAGTATATTAAATCATTTTGTTGTAGTAATTAATTAATTTGTTTTTTCAATGATTGGTGGATAGAATGAATAATTTCTAGTTATATTCGTTATTTTCCTTATTTTTATATTTATTTATAGAGTTAACTATTTATTCTAAAACGATTGGATGACGTAATAAAAGGGAAACAAATGGAGGACGAGGAAACACAGGAATAAAGAAGATAAAGGCGAAGAAATTACAAGATAACTTTTGGGAAAAGGAAGAACACGTGGAGAAAAGAATACACACGAAAATGAGTAGGAAAAAAAGGGAAAACTTCCGATGGGAAGTTAGGAAAATGCTTTGGAGAAGGAAAACAGAAGGAGGACAAAAGACAAGATAATAATTAGGACCAGGAAATTTAGAGGAGGAAAAGAAATGGTAATGATTAGAAGAAGGAAAACCAGAGAGGAAAATACCGGCTGATAATTTGGAAAAGGAAGACTTAGGAGGAGAAAAGACATAATAATAATTAGGAGAAGGATGAACAGGAGGAGAGATGATTTGCAACGTTGAAAAGAAGAAAGAATAAGAGAACAAGGAATAAATGTAGGGAAACATGAGAAGAGTAGACAGGATAATAATAATTAGAAGAAGGAGAAAAAGAGAGATAAGAAGCTGGATAATGATTAGGATTAGGAATAACGAGAATGTAAAGGATAATGATTAGATCAGAGAATATTTAAAATTAAAATAGGATAATGATTAACGTAAGATAGAAAAGTAAAGAAAATAGACAGGATAATGTATAGGAGAAAGATGAACTGGAGGTTAAAATAGACAGAAAATTTTCAGATGAAGAGATGGGATAAGTATTAAAAGAAAGAATTAGAGAAGATGAAAGACGATAATTATTAACATAAAGCACAAGAAGTGATTAAAGAAGATTATTGGAAGATATATAGAAAGAAAATAGGATAATGATTAGAGGATAAAAAATGGAAGAAAAAAAACTTGTTAAAGAACAAGAAGACCTGGAATACAAAATACAAGACAAATGTTTCAGAAAAAAAAGTAGCTGAGGAAGTGTGTGTGTGTGTGTGTGTGTGTGTGTGTGTGTGTGTGTGTGTGTGTGTGTGGTGTGTGTGTGTGTGTGTGGGGTAGGTGTTTGTGATTTTCTTTTTAAAGTGAGTATTTTATTTTCCAAAATAAACAAAGACGTCCATTTTAACCTCTCGTTTAGCGTGTGTACCCAATGAACCTTTGAATGCTGAGAGACTTTTGGGGCTTAAAACAAATGTCAAGAAAATATTCATAAATTATATTTGACTTATCGTTGGCATATTTACTTCCTAAATATACTGTCATTTACTCATATAATATGCAGAAAAGGTTTGAAGAATCGTATATGTGATTTCTAGAGATTTTATGGTGAGTTTTTGTAGATTTGCAATGAAGTACCTTGAAAAAAAAACATTAATATAAAAATTAAACGGAGATATAATACATAAAGTATTATTGTGTGTGTGTGTGAGAGAGAGAGTGAGAGAGAGAGAGAGAGAGAGAGAGAGAGAGAGAGAGAGAGAGAGAGAGAGAGAGAGAGAGAGAGAGAGAGAGAGAGAGAGAGAATGCAATGGCTTGAGTAAATGAAACTTGCAATAGCATAAGATATATTAAAGTTTAAGGTATCTATTAGTAAAAATATTAAAGAAATTGAAGTTTAAGCTGTACTGATTGCGTGCAAAATCAGGTTGTTTATTTCAAACGAATGTAAACATGATATGCGGTGATAGTAATAGTTGTAGCCGCAGCAGCATTTCAGCAGCAGTAGTAAGTAGTAGTAGCAGTGGTGGTTGTTATTGTTGTTATAAGAAATATTAATAATAGTAGTAGAAGCCGTGTAACAAGAACCTAAAGCAGCATTGATTTGAAAAAAAAGAAATCATATTTAATGAACAGGACGATTTAATTTGGAAATATACAGGTATGTATCCTTTTTGGAAATTAAGACGTAGTCACATGAGAGAGAGAGAGAGAGAGAGAGAGAGAGAGAGAGAGAGAGAGAGAGAGAGAGAGAGAGAGAGAGAGAGAGAGAGATCCTTTGATGGAGCAACCACTTGTCATACCACGAATTAGTGATATACCTTCGTTGTACAATACTGAAAGCTAAGCTACACAGGCTTCAAACCATGAAATCCCCCCAATCACCCAGGGTCTTCTTATATCTTATCATGTATGTCACTGGGACTTCCAGACATCCAGAGAGTCATCTACAAGAACCGGAGACTCTCAGTCGGGGGTTGACGACCACGTGTCTCTGTAGCAGATTCAGAAAGTCGAAACTCCTCTTTGTTTTGAAGCCATAGCAACTCTTATTGGACCCAATGAGATAGGGCCTTATTTGCATTATGTGGTAATCTTACTATGGTCAGCTACACTCGAGTAGAGAGCAAAAGACCGCTATACAAACTGAAAATTATTTGATATTCAGACCTTAGTAGTCACAAATGAGAGGGCATTCATTCGGACACAATAGATGGAGGATTGTGACACCCGACTTCATATATTTTTCCTGGCCGAAATACATAATAATGATCCTTTAACCCTCCAACGGCCTTGATTCTACAACGCTCTTTATTTTATTTTATTTATTGATAACTTGACTTTTTTTTAAGATTTCTTTTTATCATTTAACTGATTCTTTTGTTATGAACCTACCTTCAAGTGACAAAAATAAATAGATATATATATAAAAAAAGCATTCAGAATTTAATTTTGAAAGGGGCAGCATAGGAAATCAGATATTCCAGAAGTTTTACAGTGTATACGATATTTTGTAAATTTCATTTGACTCTTGTTGCAAAGATTTATTTTTTTTTAATAATTATATATTAAACCTATTGCTTGTAAAGCATGATATAATAGTTAATGTTTATTTATGGTGTTCATTTTTACCTCTTTTTTATATATATAGTTTTGCAGTATTGCATGGATTTATTTTACATTTAATTCCATCATTTTACTTTGGTCATTATCGAATACACCAAGAGCTATCTGGCCAAATTTCTTAACGATACCGAGATGAACCAGTGTACAAATGAAAGCCTTATGAAATATTATATTTGTCTATATATATATATATATATATATATATATATATATATATATATATATATATATGTATGTATGTATGTATGTATGTATGTATGTATGTATGTATGTATGTATGTATGTATGTATGTATGCATGCATGCATGCATGCATGCATGCATGCATGTATGTATGTATGTATGTATGTATGTATGTATGTATGTATGTATGTATGTATGTATGTATGTATGTATGTATGTATGTATGTATGTATGTATGTATGTATGTATGTATGTATGTATGTATGTATGTATGCATGCATGTATATATATATATATATATATATATATATATATATATATATATATATATATATATATATATATGTATGTATATGTATATATACGTATATATACGTATATATACATATATATACGTATGTATATATTTATATATATATATATATATATATATATATATATATATATATATATATATATATATATATATATAGTTAGTTAGTTAGTTAGTTAGTTAGTTTCAATTATCTTTGAAGCTCACTCACCGAATATTTTTGAGCGTGCATTTGTGTATGTTTCTGCCTATCTATCTACCTATCTATTTGTCTATTTATAAATCTACCTATCTTTATATGCATACATACATGCATGCTTACGTACATACGTACATACATATATAAATGCATATGCATTCTTATAAAATGTAAGGGTAGCCTTCAGGCACATGGACAAGGAAATGTTCAGAAATATTTATGTAACCTATGTGAGGCCAAAACTCGAATATGCAACCCCCTTTTGGAATCCGCACTTGAAAAAGCACATAGCTAAGCTTGAAAAAGTTCAAAGACATGCCACGAAACTGGTGCCAGAAATACGCAATCTCAGTTATGATGAGAGGCTGAGGGAATTAGACTTACCATCACTCGAAGCTAGAAGAGTGAGGGGGGATATGGTGACAGTCTTTAAATTCCTTCATGGTTATGATAGAGTGGATAGGGATCGATATTTCGATATGGCTGGCTCTAGAACTAGAGGTCATAGTTTGAAGCTTCGTAAGAAAACTTCTTCGCAGGATGTAAGGAAATACTTTTTCAGTGTAAGAGTAGTTGATAATTGGAATTGGCTAAGCGAGGAGGTAATTAATGCTATCTCAATCCATAGTTTTAAGGACAGGTGTGATAAGTTTCACTAAGTCTAAAATGGAACCGATGAGGAGACGGGAAGATACGAGCTTTGGGCTCTTTCCCGTAAACACAATTAGGTAATCACACACTCACACATACAAACACAAATGAATCCTGGATCATTAGCTTTTCAATCGCGTTTGTTCTTAATAGAGTCGTTATTGGTTCCAACAGAGCTTCTTAAACTGAAGTAATTGCAAATATGTTAGTTACATTCCAGATGAGAAGTTCTACAAATTGCTTAGCAAGAACTAAAAAATATTATAATGATA
>JAXCGZ010000065.1:122500-125000 GCA_037179515.1 Halocaridina rubra | reverse complement strand
ACTCTCCTAATACAAACAATAAGAAAATATTAAAAATATTCTCACATGATGAAAAACGTGGAATACGAAAGAAAAAGAACCATATATATATATATATATATATATATATATATATATATATATATATATATATATATATATATATAGAGAGAGAGAGAGAGAGAGAGAGAGAGAGAGAGAGAGAGAGAGAGAGAGAGAGAGAGAGAGAGAGAGAGAGAAGGGGACAAAGGGGTTCTAATGCGGGGGAAAGGAACTTGCATAAACGAAAATGAAGGGTTATGATGTCCCCCTCATAGGTCGATGGGTGGTGACTTTGCTGTGGGCTACTTTACAGTTGGGGAGAGGGTGGAGGTGATTTCCATGCCGGTTTTGGGCTTTCAGTATCATAGTAACATTTTATTCCTGGAAGTTACATTATATACGGAAAGCCATATATCAGATTTCCGTGAGCCTTTTAGGTCTTGTTAGAAAAATAATAACAATAATAATAATAATAATAATAATAATAATAATAATAATAATAATAATAATAATAATATATCTGTATGCATGGCGCCATTCCCCTTTGTAAGGGAGGTGGCCGAGACATGAAATGCGCATTCACCACGATCCAACACATACCTCAATCACTCCTCTTAGCTCCTTGGGGATAAAGGGATGCCACATTTCCCTCCCTACCACCCTGGTAACCCACAAGGTAGTCGGCAAGGATATTTTGTTGTGAAGCCCGACAGCCGCAGCTGGTTTATCTCCACAGCTTCATCACATGGCAACTCCTCTCACACCCGTCCATCACAGACTGTGCTAGCTGGTTCGAGAAATCCATTTGGCCCGTGTCACCTTTCCACAATCTTCCTCCACTCATTTCTATCTCTTTCTCACTCTTTTCTCTGCATCACGGACGTTCCACGTGCATCCAATGCCCTTTTCACGCCATCCATCCATCTCCCTCAAGGTCTTCCTTTTGGCCTCACTCTAACCACTTCTGTACCTCACACTCTCTTCGCTTGTTGTTCATTACTCATCCTTTCCATGTGTCCAGCTTAGCTCAGACTGACTGATCAGGGCTCGATCCCATCGAGGACGTTCTGAAGGGCATCTTGCCTTAATTCCTTCGCTCACACATATCTGTGTCCACTCTTATTTGAATGGTGACTAATTTTGACTCCTAAAACGGTACAGATTAAGAAATGTAAAAGCCATATTTGGACAGGGAATGAACAGAAATATCTTTACGTCTTCTCATCCTATTTTTTTCGCTTTTTTTTATATTTACTGTATTAAGTATTTATTTTATTTAATAAATTTTTTTTGAGATGGAATAGATTCATACTTATATATTTTTTCAATATGTCTATCATGTATTCGTAATTTAATTTCATTTATATATATATATATATATATATATATATATATATATATATATATATATATATATACATATATATATATATATATATATATATATATATATATATATATATATATATAGAGAGAGAGAGAGAGAGAGAGAGAGAGAGAGAGAGAGAGAGAGAGAATTCAGTAATTGAAAGGTCAAGTTTGGACAGGAACAGAACAAAAATGTCCATTTTATTTAGTTTTTTTTTTGGCATTTAAAATTACTTTAACTTTTATATTTTCCTTTGAAATCCATTGTGTTTTCTTTAAAGAATTCAAAGATTCAAAAGAATATATTTACAGAGGTACTGAACAAAGATAATTCTGCCATTCTCTTCTCTAGACATCTTTCAATTCTTTAGTTTATTATTATTATTATTATTATTATTATTATTATTATTATTATTATTATTATTATTATTATTATTATTATTATTATTATTATTATTATTATTATTATTATTATTATTATTATTAGTAGTAGTAGTAGTAGTAGTAGTAGTAGTAGTAGTAGTAGTAGTAGTAGTAGTGGTAGTAGTAGTAGTAGTAGTAGCAGTAATATTGCATATATCGTTATTGAAACCTATATTTTAACAAGAAGTGATCATATATATCGTCTTTACTAGTTACTTATATATATATATATATATATATATATATATATATATATATATATATATATATATATATATATATATATATATATATATATATATATATATATATATATATATATATTATAGATAGATAGAGAGAGAGAAAGAAAACATATTATTATCAACTTTATATATATATATATATATATATATATATATATATATATATATATATATATATATATATATATATATATATATATATAGTATATATATATATATATATATATATATATATATATATATATATATATATATATATATATATATATATATATATATATATATATAATTGAACCTCTTTATATTTTCAAATATATATATATATATATATATATATATATATATATATATATATATATATATATATATATATATATATATATATATATATATATATATATATATATATATATATATATATATCTATATTTATTTATTTATTT